>APFE030442892.1:23714-41354 GCA_000404065.3 Pinus taeda | reverse complement strand
GCACTCAACTTCTTTGGATGATGTAGACCTTGCAGGATTTTCAAATCACTTGTACACCACCTATCTCCATCTTATGTGATAATACAAGTGCAATTAGCATTTCGAAGAACCCAGTCATGCATTCAAAAACCAAGCACATACCGATCAAGTATCACTTTCTTCGAGAACAAGTGCTTCAACAAAAGGTCAATTTGGAGTATGTTCCTTCTAAGGAACAAGTTGCTGATATACTCACCAAACCATTTCCTAGGAAGACCTTTGAATACCTCAGGCAAAAGCTGGGGGTAGTTGATGCATCATCTTGTTGTTGAATCTCATCTGTTTCAGAGATTGTTGGTTGTATGCGAGTTTCATATGGGGTATATGCGTACATTTGCTGGTGTATGGATTGGTCGAAGATCGAATGGCACAGGTTCAGGGGGAGCATATATAATGCATTGTTGGCATTATGGTAGAAGATATTGAAGAAGAATGTACAGAAGGAGAACATGGATGCTGATATGCATATTACTGCTAATATGTCTCTATCTCTTTCACGGTCATTTATGGTGTATGGTGGATTATGGTTCTTCTTGTAGTTTTTTTTTTTCTTGTGTAGATCTGGTCTATAGTCAGGGGGAGCATGATCAGCAAAGAAAAGACTTAAGCATGTTCTCACGGGGAGCATAACCCTTTGCCCTTGATGTCAAAGGGGGAGAATGACGTGAGGGTCTTGAGGTTGCCATCAAGTCCAAAGGGGGAGATTGTTGGCATTATGATTCTGGTTTGGCACTATGGTACAGGTGTTGTACTTGATGGCAACTCACTCAAGTGGCAGAGCTCTGTTCAGGCTCTCAAAATCATAGAGAAGGTGATCCTAAGAGAAGCTATGGACCCGTAGGTACGCCGACCAAGAATTGCGGACATACCCGCAGATGCTTCGTTCAGAAGGTGCGTACCCCAGTTCACTCACTCCAATGCAGAAAAGTGTGCACACGTGGGAATTCTTATGTTTGGCCCTTAGTATTTAACCCGTCGTTCATGATCCTATGGTTTTGGTCCGTGGTATAAGATCTAAATTATTGAACCCTAGTTTGGATCCCTTGTATTGGTTTACAATGGTTTTGCCCCATGGTTTTAATAAGGGCTTGCCTATAAAAAATAAAGGAGATCTCTTGGCTAGACACTTGTGGAATTTGAATATATTAAGATCTGAAATTTTGGGTAAACGGTTTAAAAAGCTAGATCTATATGAAGGTGAAATATGAAAAGTGTAAGGCAGATCTGTTGATAGGTCGTGATCTCTTGGGCGCATGTTCAGACCTGTGGATCTGACAGTCTGCGACACATTGGAGGACTGATAAATTGGCTCTATTCAGAGGTCCGCAGGCGATCCACAACGAAGGTGCGGAGGTACGCAACGCAGCAGAAGGCGCAAGTGCGGAGGTACGTAGCGCAGCAGAAGGTGCAGGTGCGGAGGTACGCAACGCAGCAGAAGGCGCAGGTGTGGAGGTACGCAGCACAGCAGAAGGCACAGTGCGGAGATACGCAGAGGAACGAAAGGACCAGGTGCGGAGGTACGTTGTCAGGCAGACAGTGTAGGTGCAGATCTGCGTAGAGGTACGCAGTACAACAGAAGGAGTAGGTGCGGAGGTACGCAAAATAGCAAAAGGATCAGTTGCAGATCTGCACAGTGTAGACACAGAAGAGCTGCGGATATTCACAGGTTTCTATTGGTGAAGTTGCGACTTTTCTTGAAATATTTGTTGGCTGCCTTTTATCTATTGCTGAAGAGTTCTGGGTTTAAATTACTGGTATTTTTGTTCTAGTTACTGCATTCTGAAAAGTTATTGGTTGATTCCTTGGTTGATTATAAAAGGAGATTGGGTGATTCATATGTACTTGTTGATTAATTGATGTTCATGGATCCAGTTTGAAAATTTATGAAACGTGGTCCTTAAAGAAGTAGAAGAGAAAAGGGGGTTGTAGCTCCCTTCCAAGAGAGACTGGAAAATGAGAGAGGGTTGTAGCTCTCTGCAGGTTGCAGCCTGCGTACTGGTAAAGGACTACACAAGTACAAAATCATTGTAAAAGAAGTTTCTAATTGAAAGAAGATAGGGACATATTGCAGCAGGTGGTTTTCACCCACATTGGGTTTCCACCTTATATCTGGTGTTCCTTGGTGTGATAATCTGTCTTTCTTGTTCTTGCTCATTATTATATGGTACTGACATACAAACTAATGATCAATATCTGAAGAATAAATTAAAGTATAAATCTAGAAGATATATTGAAAAGAATTTGATAATACTATTTCACCCCCCCTCTTAGTATTATTTCCAACACTGTGGAGTAGTCTATAAGTTGCAAAACTGTTGTGGTCTTTCTTAATGAACGTTGGAGGTTGAGCTTGAGCATGGTGTCCTTGATCATCACATTAATGATAGCCCCAAGATCGATCAAAGTGTGTGGAAAAATGGTGCCATTGATGTGCACATCTACTATAGGGCTTCTAGGGTCCAAATACTTTGGACAGATTACCTGCCCCAACATTAAGTCAAACAGCTATCCAATGACATTAATGGTAGGGGCATCTCTTCTTCGCCTCCCTAGATGCTTGAAGCAATTATCCTTAATCAACTTGTTGTAAATAGGTACATCTTTAATAGCTTGGAGAAGTGTAATTTTGACACATAGGTTTTTCAATTCTCCCATAAGTTCAGTCTCTTCTGGGGTAGGCTGGAGTGGTTGGGTTAGTCTCTGAGGAAAGGGTGGTGGAATTAATTTAGGCATGCTTTCCTCTCTTTCCTCCTCAACCTCCCTAGGTGGAGGTAGAGGTTGGTTGTCTAGGAGTACTCTCCCAGATCTCAGGTTGATCTTCTGAATTTCCACAACATAAGATGGATAGGATGTCTCTCCATTGTATACTTGTTGTTTGGGTTCAGATTTGGCTGGGTAGGGATCTGGGGTTGTTTAGGTGGAGTAGAGTGTAACAGTTGTGGTTGAGTAGGTGGTGAAGGTAATAAAGCTAGAGCATTGTTGTATGGGGCCTCCACCCATGGGGTGTTGTACTCCACTGAGGTTGTGGCGGAGCATATGATTGAAATGACTAGCTGGCTGGTTGGGAATGATACTAAGGTGCAAAGGACCAAAGAGGAGGTGTAGACCAGGAAGGATGAGTAGGGGGGGCCCAAGAAGGTATGGATGTAGTCTGGTTGGGGTTCTAATATGCATGGGATGACCCTTGCATGCCTTGCTGGTATGGCCTAGGCCCATGAGGTCTCCTTTGGTTTATGTAGTAGAGTTGTTCAGTTACCCATTCATCTCCTTGATATACAACTTTTAATCCAAGGAGAGAAGGGAACTGGTCTCTAGAGTGGTTTTCTTCACAGACTGAGCATATTTCAATAGAATTCAATTGACATTCATTCTTGGGGTGCCTCTTGGTGCATCTAGGACAGAAAATGGCTAAGGATTTCTCTGCTTCCTCCTGTTTTCTCTTAATGTGCATAGTGTCCATTTGTAGGGCAAGTGTTTACAGCATCTCACTCTTGAAATCCTCTAGCATGTTTCCAATTTCACCTTTGATGGATGAATTGGAAGAGGATGGACTGACCATAGGTTGACTACCCCTACCCTTTTTCCTAGCTACCCTAGAATGGTGTCAAATGACAATCTTGATATCGTCATAAGGTAACTAGTAGATATTCCCTCCTGCTAACAAGTTTAGGGTATCCAAAAGATATTCCCTTACTCCTCTAAGTAGGACTAGCTTTAGTGACTCAGGGTTAAGTGTGCACCTAACCATTTTGTAGCTAAGCTGGAATTGTTCTTCATAATCCTCTAGGGATTCATCATGTCCTAAGGTCATCCTAAAATTTCTTCTTTAGTGTCTTTAGACCTATAGTAGTCTCGATACTTGTTGTTGAAGGCTTGTTGCATATGAGCCCAATTTGTGATGCTATCTCCAGATAAACCCATGAACCAGCGCAAAGTTGCATCCTTAAGAGTGGATGGAAATAGTTTCAACTTCTGCTCATCATTGGTGTAGTCATAGGTTCGGAAAATGACAGCAAATTCAAATAAGAAAGTGTTTGGATCTTCTGAGGTCAGGCCATGGAAATGAGGAAGGTCAGAGGGGCTTATATTTTTCATCTTAGTATCCCCATTGGTTTCCCTTATGGGGAAGGCACCCTCAACTCTTTCTCTATTTCCTCCGACATTTCTGTTTTCAGCCATCGGTTCAGCAGGAATGGGTTCTTCTTCTTCTTCCCCTGTAGGTTCTTCAAATATGTTTGGTTTCTCATCTAAGGGTTCCTCCAATTCATAGCCACTGAAGAAGAGGGAAGGTTGGTTGTTTGAAGCAGTGGGGGTATTTGGAAAAAAATTCCCTAAGTTATCCCTATTCCTATGAGGCATGAAAAAAATGTTTTTGTTGTGTTTTTTGTTTTTTTTCAAACTTTGAAAGTAATTGCAGAATTGAAATTGCAAACTGAATGAAAACTACTAATTGAATGAAACATTAACTGCTTGATTGAAATCTTACTTGTAGAATGGAAAGGAAAGCAAAGAATGCAAAATGGAAAAGGAAGAAAACTAAATTACTTCTGTAGAAATGAAACTACTAGCAGAATATTAGAAAAAATAAATGGATTAAAGAAAGCAGTAATCACATATTACTTAAACACCTCCCCGGAAACAGCACCAAAAAGTGATGAGCACTAGTATTGCAGCAAGAATGCTGCAACTCCTGGGGCTACCAACTTTACTTTATCAACCTGGGGTTCGTACAAACATGGAGGTGATAGTGTTGTATACACAAGTAAAAGTGATGGTTCTGCCTTTTGTCATTGTTTAGCTAGTGAGAGACCTTTAGGGTTTTCAAGACAAACTTCTATGGATTCAGAAGAAGCTTGATTACTGATGAAGGAAAGAGAAATCTACTCTCGGAGAAATCTTGTTTACTGCAATAAGGAAAAGGATTGAAATCCAATGCTAAAAACACACCATTTCCTAGCTAACTGTTGAGAAACTATGCTTTACAAGAATGCCAAGCTAACATGTATGGAATGCTACTGCCCTAAGCATGAGAGTTTAAAACATCAAACATCACTATTGTGCATGTAAAGGACTGAAATAAATTTGTTTTTTCTTTTTATGGAAAAACAAGTGTGAAAGTTAATCTCTTTTGGTGATGTGGTAGGCGGCTTAGGGATGCTCGTGGATGGTTTGAAGGTTTGGGAGACCCTTAGGTGACCTTGTGTGGCTTCCTAGAGGTTTTCCCTCAATTCGGCCTCAAAACAGGCCACTACAAGAAAACCTATAGGATGTCCTAAAAACCTACAGGATTCCCTGTATTTCTACAAGATACAGCTGAGAGAAAAACGATGGGAACTAGAGGTGATGGAAGGCTTAGGGAAAGTGGTTGGTGGATGGAGTGGAGTGAGAAAATTCCTAGGATCGCTCAAAACTCAATACCAATGTCGGGAGATGGTTGGATTTGCTCAACATGCTTGGAGAAGTTTCCATGTAAAATGATGAAATTGGTGAAGGCCTTAGTGAAAGCAAGGAATGATTATGGATGTATGAAGTTGGAATGAGGTTGCTTGCTATGAAATCTTTCTCTACTTCTGAAACACCTACACTACATCACACAATGATATTTGCCCAAAAATCATGTAAACAAGAAGAATTTCAATGAGCTAAAAAAACATAGTTTAATGAGCTAACTATCTACTTCATGTATGAGGAAAATTTGTAGAATAAGATGAATTCATTGATGAAATCTACTATAAGATTGAAAATGGAAGAAATGGTAATTAAATCCTACACTTGCAAACTGATCAAATGCTGGTTCAAGTACAGTAAACTCTAAATTCTATGAGAAAGTAGAAATTTGTCTTTTTGTGGCTACATAGGGGTCCTTTCCTCAAATAATGATCCCTGAAGGAGGAAGTGAGGCCAAGACACCTATTGAAAACTTTTTGGTGTTCCTTTTATCCCCTCTAACCTACTATTGAAGTAAAGCACAAACGGAAGCAAACTAATAAACAAACTAATCAAATCTATACTACTTGTAATGAAATACTTCTAAGGACAATTTAACCATGAATCTATGAAACTAATCTAAGCATACAGATACAAGAAGAGGAGCCTTTGTTGCTAGGATTGGACCCTAACCCAAGAGCTTCAGCCCTCTGAGTTAACTCAGTACTGGATCATGGAAAAGCTCATTCTCATTATCAAAACAAAAAATTACATAGCAATGTCTTCCACAAGTCTGGAGCTCCAAAATAACTAGTGTTTTTACAACAAATATTGGAATCCTAATGAGGCTCTAGGCCTCTTTATTTATACAACTAAAGTCTCCAACGACTTCCTTAAATCTAGGGAGGCTCGGCTCCTAAACTCGAGATGAACTAACTCTTTGACTATCACTTACTCGGCAGCCTTTTGATCTTCATGACTTGGTTGATTGTACTTTGGGCTAGTGTGATTGATGGAGGAATATTCGAATGAGGGAGGAGAAAATGAGGAGGATTTACCTCCTACAATCTCTCTTCCTTGTCCCATTCAAGTTTCTACTTTTAATATTGCCAAAATTCCCTGATTTTCTCTCACAAACTTGGATTTAATGCACATTAGTCCACTAGGCCTAATATCTCACTTTGAATCATCTCATTAAACAAAATATAATCAAAACATGTAATAAATTGTGAGAAGAGTTGATTTGACTAAGCTAGGAGGTGAATTAAGGTCCATATAGTTACCCAATGATGAGGCTCATCAGCCTGATGGATTCAACCCTTCTGCATGGCACTCCTGTGTACACCCTGATCTACTGCAAATGGCTCATGACCCTTGTGATATGCTTTCTAGCTAATGCACCCATTGTCTTTAGCCCACGGCTCGTGGTTAATGGTCCTTTTGCTCAAATGATCACCACCCACTAGGACATGACCCACAACCCTTGTAAGCCACTTTTGGACCATGATCCACATTGTCATTGCGTCCACAACCTTCAGATGAAGGTACCTGCAAATTTTTGGTCTCCGGCGGTGCGTATCATAAATCACTTACGATATCGTGCTCCTGTGATTATGGATCAACGACTTCATAACAAAAAATAATAGATGCAAAAAGAACTCGTGTTCCAATGTAGATCTAGATCCATTCCTCAACTAGTAGTAGGAAAATTTCCAGAATAAACCAACAAGGGTGATATTAAATACCACCAAAGATAGAATGTCGGTTAGGGTGAGAATTAATCCCATCAAAGTTCCCTGCATAAAACCCTTAGGCTGGAAAGATGCACAACTTTGATACCACTTTAATATCTTGAACGACGAAATAATCAATCGGTCTGACACATCTAGGTGTTCTAATTAAAAATAATTGCAATCAAAGCACTGAACACAATGGGATATGGAAATGTAGTCTTTATTTATATTAATAACTGAGGAAAATGATACATGCCTATACAATAAATTTCAATCCCCTGCAATGGCATGCGCGATTTTTTATCAAAAGAGAAGACAAATGGATTGAAGCACAAATGTGGACACTGGATGGATGCACCAGACAAAATAACACCCACGAGGTTTTCGTCCCTAGGATCAAACTGGAACTCACCATGCCAAGTTCTCAAGAAAAACATAATAAGATATATAAAACCGAATGAGCCAAACGCTTAGCTTATATCCCCTTTTATAGGCTTGATGGACTCTTTAAAGACCTTATTTTATTATTTTCCCTAGAAAACCAAAGGCAACTACCATGGGTTGATACCATGGGAAAAAACCACGTAAATACCATGGACAAATTTCGTCCATTTCGACCATATCAAGAAAGGGAATATTACATGATATTACAACTCTGTTCCAGGTAAGGCAAAATCTAATATGCTATAGATGACACACAACACTTGGCCTTCGATAATAGATTAGACTCTTGAGAAAATTTGTCTCCTCTGAATGGATGATAATTCTTCTTCCAAATGGGCGTCAAGGATACCACAGGGTGACTGTTCTGATCCTTTTTTTTTACACAGGTGTGTAGACTACGCCTATCCTATAATACGAAAATAAAATCGTGGCATCCTTTGGCCATATATCAAGTAGAAGTGATCGATTTGGGTGGCTGATTGGTTGAATGGGAACCATCTGCAGCTTCTGCGACCTGCTTAACTTCACTCCACAGCGCAGACCAGTCTCCTTGATGTGGCTTCCGTCAGTTACGGGCCTGCAACCTTCCAAAAGTGTTCCTTCTCCTAGTGCAGTGCCTTGTTATTCTAAGATATACAACTCCTTTAGCCTGGCTTCAAACTCCACTGCGCTCAAATACATGGATCCTTGGACCCGGCCTTCAAACTCTATTGCACCCACAGTCTTTAGAGTATATGCACTGGGCTTTTGCTCAGCGCCTTGATTTTGTGGCCCAATCCTCCGATCTCGACATTCTTGTTCTAGTGCTTAAATCATGCCCGACTCAACACTCTTTACACTATAATCTAGCTTCTACTTAATGGTGGTGATGAATAGATAAATTGAGTGGCATGAGTGGCTAAGCCTTGTGTTGGAAATTGATCTCAATGGTCAAAACCCTTGCCACAACTGGAACTCGACCTCCATACTAATTCTGCCTCAAATTTACAATAGATTCAGCCTCAGCCTATGAAAGAGAGGGTTTTAGCCCCAGTAATAGTGGCCTTTGATCTACCAAGGAAGTAATTCAACCTCAATACAAGAGAGGAATTTGGATCTCTAATAAAAGTTGAATTTGGCTTCACTCTTTAATGGCAAGATGATGCGCTCTTCAACAAGGTTTGACGACTTCTCTGTATGGCTTCCTCATACTTGAGTGTCAGTGAATTGGTCCATTGTTTAACATTGGTCCAAAATGGACAAATCTATACAACAGATCAAAATCCAATCTGAAAAAGAAAACCTTTAATAAATAATTTAGCAGATGTAATATTTGGCCTTTTTTTCTGCAATAAAATAATAATAATAACTCTCGAAGCAATGTAGAAAAATATATCTTTAATCAATTGAAAAATAAAACCAACTAGGGCGATATGGAATACCACTGAAGATGGAAATGTCGGTTAGGGTGAGAATAAATCTCACTGAAATTCCCTGCAAAAAACCCTCAGGTTGGCAGGATGCACAACTTTGATACCACTGTAAGATCCCAAACATTAGAAATTTTAGTAGATCTAGCACACTTTAGTGTTCTGATTAAAGTAAACCTTCAACAAGAACAAGAACACAAACAAGATCTAGAAATGCAACCCTTTATTTATATTATTAGCTGAAAAAAATAACACATGCCCATAAAATAAGATTGGAACCCCTACAGATGACATGCATGGCTGCTCAATAGAAGAAAAACAAGACATTGAAGCCCACTTGTGACTCCTGAATGGATCCACGACACAAATGTCACCATGGGGTTTTCGGGATCAACTTAGAACTAGCCACACCAAGTTCTAAACAAACACAATAAGATAGAAAAAATATGAATGATCCAAATGCCTAGCTCCTATCCCCTTTAATAGATTGGAGGGACTCTCTAGAAACCTTATTTTATTATTTTCCCTGGAAGAAAATACCATAGGCATATTTCGTCCACTTTGACCATATAAAAAAGGGAATATTACAATCAATGACACATTTTTTTGAAGTATATCTTGCATGTTTTGAGGTATGTCGAACATGTTTTGTATTGTATTGAGATATGTCCTGCAAGTCACAGCCATAAGGAGTCCTTAATGTAATAAAAACATGTGGATTCCATTTACTTGGGGTGTTCGACCTCGCGACTCCTGCTATTGCGATCCATAACAAAGCTCAAGAGGCACCTAAGGAGCACCCACAATTGGATTGTGGCGCTCAAATTCCTCATACTCATCCACGGGCTCCTCAAGGAGGGTGATTTCATTATACAAGACCAACTCAGCATCGTTGTTTAATATTATGGAGAATTGTTGTTATTTTTTGGATTTCTCTAATGCAACAAGTTAACTTAGGGTTTGAATAGATTGGAAACTGCGCAGTTTGAATAACAATTACAACGGCCAAATTGTTAATCGATTGAGGTTTATCAACAATAAAACTATGGGTCGAGGAAAATTACAGAATAACCAAAATTTGTAATCTACCCAATCAAATTTGTTATATGTAACATTGAAATTAATTTTTATAATACAACATTTTTTTCATTTTTATAATAAAACACTTTCTTTTCAATAACTTGAAAATTACATTGGAAAAGGCCATATGATTTATTTAATTTATATTATGGAAAATTCTTGGTCTCTTAATTCGATGAATACAACCTCTTAAATAAATAAATAAAATAAATATTTATAAGAAGTAATTTAAGCAACATCTTTTACGAGCATAAAAATATGCCAAACCGTTTGAACCTAGAGATTTTTAAAAATGTTCGGGGATGTCTATAAAACAAATTCGTCAAGGATGGAAGTCTAATCTTCAGTCCATAATCCTCGAAACTATAATCGGGCGCTCAATTATTTTACCCAGAACTAAAGTCGTTTTCTTTGTGAATATAGAGATTACCTTTTAAGATGGTTGTTAGTATGTTAATAAGTTGTTAGTATGTTAAATGTTTTATTATTGAGATAATGTATTCAGTGATATATTTATATAAATTAAAGGATTGATAAATGTTAGTAGATGCCAATTTATGATAAGTGTTAAAACAAGTATTTATATATAAAAAATAAAAATTAATTAAATTTATTATTAGGTAAATGTTTAATTACAATAATTTATGATTTATTATATTTAATTTATAAATCCAATTTTAATTCATAATTTTATATCTATCACAGAATCTTTAAAACGTAGAATTTTTCTTCAAATTTTACTAATTTTTTTTTTTTTATAACATAGTAAGTCCCTCTAATAATTAATAAATCGAAAATTAAAAATTAAACCAATATTAACATATTGAATATTAATAAGCATAATAACATATTAATTATAATAAAAATATTAATATTTATACTTTAAAACTCCCCTTGTTTAAAATTTATCCATCAAGGAATGATATTTTTTATAATAAATATTGTTAAATATTTTCATATTTTTATAAATATATAATAAATATATTATAATTATATTTATAAAATAATTTATTTTAAAATAATAATAAAATTAAATTAACTTTAAGATGTATTATAAAAGTATAAATAATTATTTGTAATAAAAATTATATATTTATTCACTCTAACATCAATCATCCTCTGGATTAGAACCAAAGTAATGAAAACCAAATTAAACGGAGTTGTCTATAATGCGATTTTTTGGAGATTCAGGTGACGGAATCCGGCGGAAGAAATTGAGGTTAAATCTTGATTTGTTGCAGTTAAAATGGGTTTTTAACTGCATATTTGGATTCAACACCCTGAAAAACCCCTTGGACACTTTGATTGTGCAGAAACTAGCTATCAAACTTGTGATTCGAATAAATTGCTGCCGGATTTTGACCAAAAAAACCCACCTGAAAAGCTTTCAAAAAGTCGCTTTATAGACAACTGCAAATTAAACCATGAACTCACTTTCCTCACTACAAAAATAGTTGGTAGCAAAGCCCTTTACATAACAAAACGTTAAAGAGAAGTATTACATGACATTTATCTGAATGGTCCAGTATACTATCTATACCAAGCATGTGGACTGTCAATTAACGGATCTACCGTTAATTGATCCGCTCCAGTACAATATCTACCCTAAGCACATGACATGTTTATTATCACTTATCTGATTGCAATCGTGTATGAGTGTCGTGAGATGAGTCATACCACCACAGTGAGTTGGACAAGCCGATGAATCAGAGAACGACATGCATAGACCTCAGTAATACATATCAGAAAGAAGGCGTGGAGTGGGAATTGCATACAGTGGCACTGCCTTCTTAAGCGTGAGCCCAAACTTATCAGTCATGTCGATCTTCTCAGCATTCACGCCGTTGGGAGGTGCCCAGTCGAATGAATGAATGAGAGAAGCCAGCACCAGATGAACCATCCGACTCGCCAATGGAAGGCCCACGCACATTCTCCTTCCTGCTCCGAAGGGTATCAGCTCAAAGTGTTGTCCCCTGTACTCCATATCACTCTTATCATCACACATAAATCTCTCCGGCATGAATATGGTTGGTTCATCCCAAAGCGTAGGGTCTCTTCCGATCGCCCACACATTTACAAGTAGTTGGCTGTTTTTGGGTATCACGAATCCCCCAACCTCACAACGGCTCTCTGCTTTGTGTGGGACTAGAAGAGGGACTGTCGGGTGAAAGCGAAACACTTCTTTCACTACTGCGCGCAGATAAGGAAGACGCTCCGTATCACTTTCTTCCACCTTCCGCTTTCGCCCAATCACATCGTCCAATTCCTTTTGAGCTCGTTTCATTATCTTAGGGTTGCGAATCAGTTCTGCCATTGCCCACTCTATGGTCGTTGTCGTTGTGTCGGTTCCAGCACCAAATATGTCCTGCAACAACCAAAATTGAATTAAAGATACGTTTGATAAATAAATTATCAAATTACTCTAAACCAGGATTAGGTTCACTTCACTCCTATGACTGGAGTCTACAATCAAAGAAACATCATTATCAAATTAATAAAAAAAAGTGAACTGCTGACTCATGTAAGCTGATTAATAAAAAAAGGTAAACTGTTGACTCAAGTAAACTGTCGACTATGTTCCTGACCCTCTCATTGATATATCAAAACAAGATAATCTGATTAATCAATTAAAGAAAATTCCATTTAAAAAAATGAATAACAAAATCTATGGTGAACCTTACTAGCCTGACTTTACTGACTTTCGAAAATCAACCATCAAATTATGTTTAGCATGTGAAGAAAGGCTTACAGTTAAGTAGCCCCTGATATCAGTGCGAGTAAATTCATCGCTTCTCATATCCAGCAGAACGTCCAACAGATCCTTTTCACTATCATCACTTCTGTCGCTGCTGTTTCCTCTAGTGGCCAGGCGACCGTCTATGAATTTATCAATAATCTCGTATTTCTTCCCCATATAGAATTTCACGCCACGCGATATTCCCTGAGGATCCAAGAACTGAAGAAAGGGGAAAAAGTCCGCTATATTGGGAATTCCACAGAGTTCCATCAATTTGGTAACAATGTCTTTCAACTCTTCAACAGCCTGAGAGTGGAGATCGAACCCGCCATTACCAAAGGCCATGTTGACTAACAGATTGGCCGCGGACTGGAACACAATGTGTCCAATATCCACACACTTTCCCTCCAGGGCATCCCCATAAATCTCATGAATCGTTCGATTCACTTGATCTCTTCTCAGGTGTTGCAGAGCTTCTAGTCTCTTGACAGAGAAGAGCTCCATATTGGATATACGCCTGAGCATACGCCAGTGAGATCCACACTGAGCATAAACTATTGAGGACTTCTCGTGGGAAATGGCCTTAAGTGATTGCACGACAGTCCGGCCAGCAAGGACTTGGTCATGGGTTTTGAGAACCTCCTTTGCCATGGCGGGAGAGGAGGCCACCACTGTGGTTTGCATCCCGAGGGAGAGAGACATGAGAGGGCCGTACTTGGTAGCAAGATGGAAGAGAGATTCGTTTGGTCTATTACTCAACTGCAATAGATTTCCTACAATAGGCCATCTCGGAGGTCCAGGAGGAAGCCGAGAGTACTTTGTCCTCCACACTCCCAAGATGAAGTATATGATAATGGAGGAGATGGGCAGTACAAAATACATAATTAACAGTCCCATATCCATCAGGATTCTATCAGATTCAAACCCTCGTGGTTCACTGGGCAGAGTGAGGAATCAGGATATATTCTACTTTCATTCCCTCTGTGTGTCTATATATATATATATATATATAAAGGATAGTTATCCCATAGATTTTAGTAGGTGTCGAAAACGAAAAGGCGCTGGTTCGAAGCTTCATAGATTATTTGCAGAGAAATTTCAAACACGTTATACGACTTATCAATGTATTGCAGAGTAATTTCAAACACATGATTCAACTTGTCGATGACCTACAAAGTAGGTTTGGTAATGTGCACTATCAACATAAATGCCCATGCCACGCGTCCTCCTCCGAGAGGATTGTGGTGAAAACCCTACCCAGTAGGAAGGGCCAGGTACTTTAAATTAAATAATGTCACACTCCTTAGCAAGCTATTTTTGACTCATGATCTGTTTAGCCATTGAAAGAGACAAGTCGGGGAGAAAGGCAGCCCACAGTCCACCCCATGCGTAGGAAAAAGGCAACCAACGGCACCAGAATAGCGTGCGTAGGAAAAAGGCAACCAACGGCACCAGAATAGCCTTCAACTGTCCAATGCACGTGCCTGCTCATATATCCTTCTCGTGTTCCTGTTGTACATTTGTGAGAGGTTTCTCATGATTCATAACGAGTGAATATTTTCAATGTAGACTCATGTCAATCAGCAAAGAAAACAGGGAAGTAACTGTAAATCTAGTTTATAGGAATGAATTTATTATTACTAATATAATTATTATTACTAATTATTGTAATTATAATTTTAATAATATTTTTTAAATTATTATAATTAATATTAATATTAAATATTATTCATAATAATTTTAGTATTAATATTATTATTATAAAATCGGGTGAGGGGAGATTCTTATTAATTCTTAATGAATCATAAAAGATAGATATGTTTGGGGCCACGGAATGAAGATAAATAATTAAGAGGAGGCTTATTGGTTGTTCCTCTGTCTCTCTAGCCCCCAAAAAAAAAATCATGGATATGCATATCCTAGGGGATTCCATGTTGATTATAAAGCATATGAACTACAACTTAGTGGCTCAAAACATTAAATTAAACCAGATCATCAAGAGAATTCAGGGAATGATATCTCTCTTTGAACAAGTTAAGTTTTTCTACATCTTAAGTGGTAATAATAAGGAAGCTGACAAGGAAGCCAGTTTGCCCTATAAGATGAAAGAAGAAAAAATGACATAGTGGGATCAGTTACCATCCCCTAATGGTTGTTATGAATCTCAAACTTTTGATAGTTAAAGGTGATTCTTGTTGGAAAAAGAGTTATAATAGGAATATAAGCATTGAGTTTATTTTCCCCTTCTCCCCTAACTTGACTCCCTTCCCTTGTGCTTCCTCTTTCTTCCCCTCTACCTCTCCTCTCTACCCAGCCCCCTTCCACCTCATCCACCTCTTCTCCCTTCACCTTCTGCCTTGGCCACCTTAACCACCATTTCACCATTCCCCTCTTCCCGTCTCTCCTCATCCTTGTCCCATCAACATTCATATCCCTGGCCCCTCTTCCTCCCTCGTGGCTCCCCTGACGTTTGGCTTATGATGCAGCGTCACTGATATCCTTGGGCTGGCACTCCACTTGGAATATGGCAAAGTTTACGTGTGTGAGCCCTAGTAAATGCTCCTTGTATCAGTGGCAGCAACCGATGATTATGATTTGGGGAAGATAATTATGGTGTGTAAAACAAAATGTAAATTATGATGCCCACAGGTGGCTCTGAACTATTTTTGTAAATATTTTGATTTTTACGGGTGTGGATTAACATGAACTATTTTTGTAAATATCCCAGTTTTTTTGCCATATAAGGGCATGGGCTAACACAAAACTCCTACTCTTTTCAATTAAATTAAAAAAATAGTATTAATTAATTACTATTAATTATAATATTAATAAATAATTAATATTATATTAATTAGTGTTTATTTGATAATGTGTACCACTATCCATTAAAGACTAACTATTTCTCCATTATTAATCATTTATATAAATAATAATAGTCATATTATTTTTTTATTCATATAAAATGTTTATGTATATTAACATTGATTATTTATATTAAAATATATCTATGGGAGTTTTATCTACATAAAATATCTCGCTAATATACTAAATAGTTATATTAAAACTATAGATATAAATTCAATATAACATAACAATAATAAGGTATTGTAGTTATATTGATCAATATGTATTTTTATGGTTTTTACTATTATGTTATTACCAATATTATTATATATCTTTTAATATAAATTGTTCAAATATATTTATGGGATAGGTTTAATTTGGAATATTATTACTAATAATAACTATGAAAGAATATATATTATTGAAATACATTATCTGGATTATTTAGAATAAAATATATAAATATATATAACAATTTAATATAAAGAATGGCTAGATCATTCATCAGTTTTTTTTTACTTTCTCTTTCTATGTATATAACTTACCAGTTTTCAGTATATTTTTGGACAAAACTCATATTCTCATAAACTTACTGGACTTCTCAGAAGTTTATTATCAATGAACATCATAATAGTTTTTGTAAAGTTTATAATAGCTCTAAACAGTACTCCCTTTTTGCTGACAACAGTTCATATCTGCAATATCATACATGTAATTTTCTTATCTTTTAATGAAAATTACACTTTTTCTGAGAAAACAATTTAATATAATATAATAATATTATTGAATAGAAATTTTTATATAATAATTATTATTTAATAATATAATATGTATAATAATTATTATAGAATTTAAATTTTAGAGTTTAATATAAAACTCTAAGGGTTTAAATTCTCATATATTAAACCCCAGGGTTTATTAATTCCTAGTGTTTATAATTCTCTTGTGTTTTAAATATTGAACCCAAAATATTAATACTTTGAAGTAATATTATAAATGTAATGGATTAATAACCAAAGGGATTAAATTAGAAACCAAAGGAATTATTAATATTATAAATCGAAGCCATTAATAAAATCAAACATTTATTAATATAGACCCAATGAATTAGTAAAGGAGTTGTCTTTAGTTCGACTTTTTGGGCTTTCAGGTGTCGAAATCCAGCTGAAAAATTGAAGAGAAATCTTGATTTATGTTATTTAAACTAGTTTTTTTGAGTGTATATATGGATTCAACACTCTAAAAAAATGTTAGGGAGCTTCAATTGTGAAAGTATTACCCATCAAGCTTGCGATTTCAATAAATTCATGCTGATTTTAGAGAAATTAGACTGGAAAAGCTTCCAAAAAGTGGCACTAAAGATAACTCCATTAGTAAACCCAAAGGATAAATATTATAAACCTAAAGGATTAACAAACCCAAGGAATCAATATTAAAAATACATGGGATTAATAAACCCTAACAAATAATATTTTAAATCCATGAGATTATTAATAAACCCTAACAATTAACATTTTAAACCCAAAGGATTAATAAATCCATGGGATTATTAATATTATTAATCCAACTAACTACTAAACCCAAGGGATAAATATTATAAACCTAAGGGATCAACAAACCTAAAAGATAAATATTAAAAACCTAAGGAATTAATAAACCCTAGGAATTATTATTTTAAACTCAAGCCATTAATAAACCTAAGCGATTAAATTATAAGCCTAAGGAATTATTAATATTATAAACCCAAGGGACTAATAAAAGCAAGAGTTTAATGTTATAAAACCCAAGGAATTAGTAAACTCAAGAGATAAATATTATAAACCTAAGCAATCAACAAACCCAAACTATCAATTTTAAAAACACAAGGGATTTATAAACTCATGTTTTAATATTTTAAACTCAAGGGATTGATAAACCCATAAGATTA
>APFE030442892.1:0-22446 GCA_000404065.3 Pinus taeda | reverse complement strand
AAACTCAAAGGATTAAATTATATCCAAGGATTAATATAAACCCTAAGAATAATACTATAGCCTGTGGATATGAACCCTTAGATTAATAATCCCAAGGGATTAATATTATAAACCCACAAGAATAATAAACCCAAGGGAATAATACTGCACCGAAGGGATTAATTGTATAAACCCAAGGTATATAAACCCTAACATAAATATTGTAAACCATGGAATTATCATGGTTGACCATGGTTGATTTTCATATTGAGACAATCTTTGTCACAATGCGACGTTGCACCATGGTTGACAACGAATATAAACCAAAGGGATTTATATTATACCCAAGGATTAATATTATAAACCCTATGAATAAGATTAAACCCTAAGAGTAAGAACCCTTAGATTAATAAACCGAAGGGATTGATATTATAAACTAAAGGGATTAATACTAAAACCCAAGGGAATAATATTAAACCCAAGGGATAAATATTATATACCCCACGCATATAAACCCTAAGATAGATATTATAAACCCTAAAATAAAGATGGTTGACCATGGTTGATTTTCATATTGAGACAATCCTTTTCACAATGTCACATTGGACCATGGTTGACCATCATTGACCATGATAATAAACCCAAGGGATTTATATTAAACCCTAAGATTAATATTATAAACCCTATAAATACTATTATACCCTAGGAATATGAACCCTTAGATAAATAAACCCAAGGAATTAATTCTAAAACTCCAATGTTTTATAAACCCAAGGGATTAAAATTATAAACCTAAGGCATATAAACCCTAAAATAAACATGGTTGACTATAAAATCACTTATGGTTTAAAACCCCACAGGACTATGAACCCAAGGCAATAATATTAAACCCAAGGGATGAATATTATAAACCCAATTAATAAATACCCAAAGATAAATATTATAACCCTAAAATAAACATGGTTTCCCATGGTTGATTTTCATATTGATAAAATCATTGTGACAATGCGACGCAGGACGATGGTCGACCATGTTCGACCATTATTAATTGTCATATCAACACAATATTTGTCACAATGTGATGTTGGACCATGGTTGACCAAGGTTGATTTTCATATTCAAAAAAAATCTTTGTTACCATGTGACGTTGGACTATGGTTGACCATGATTGATTTCATATAACACGACTACCCATGGTTGACCATCGTTAGCCAAGATTGACCATGGTTGATGAAGATTGACCTTCGTTGACCATGGTTGACTATGATTAACCATGGTTCAAAATGATTGGTTGTTTAAAGAAAAGGAAATAATAAACACAAGGCAATAATACTAAAAACCCAATGGATTATACACCCTAGGGAATAACATTCAATCAAAGGCAATAATAATGTTTCTCACAATGCGACGTTGTACCATGGTTGATTTTCATATTGAGACAATCTTTATCAAGATGTGATGTAGCACCATAGTTGACCATGATAGTGCCATGGTTTATTATAAACCAAAATAAATAATAAACCCAAGGGATTAGTATTATAAACCCGACATATTAATAAACCAAAAGGATTAATATTATAAACTCGACATATTAATAAACCCAAGGGATTAATATTATAAACCCAAAGGAATATTAATATTATAAACCAAGGGAGTAATATTATAAACCTAAGGGATTAATGAACATAAGGGATTAATATTATAAACCCACATGGTTGACCATGGTTGATTTTCATATTGAGACAATCCTTGTCACAATGCAACGTAGGATGATGGTCAACCATGTTTGACCATTATTGATTTCCATATTAACACAAAATTTTTCACAATGTGACGTTGGATCATGGTTGACCAAGGATGCTTTTTATATTGATAAAATCTTTGTTACCATGTGACGTTGGACCATGGTTGACCAGGATTGAATTCACACAACACGGTTGCCCATGGAAAACCATGGTTGGCAAAAATTAACCATGACCGACGAAGATTGACCTTTGTTGACCATGGTTGCCCATGATTGACCACGGTTCAGCATGATTAATAATTTAAGTCAAAGGGAATAATAAACACAAATCAATAATACTGAAAACCCAATGGATTATAAACCCTAGCGAATAAAATTCAACCAAAGGAAACAATATAAACCCAAGGGATCTAGGTGGATATTGGTGACCACCCACCTATTCCACCTAAACCTCTAGTCGGATTCATATGTTTCCTTGATTATAGCAGCATTTGTTATTTTTAGTAGTTTTTTGGGTCATGGACTTCTGGAGATCTTTTAACCCCCTAAATGATGTTTTTTAGGTGTGCATTAGGCCCTTTCCTAGTGGCAAATCCTGTACTACTCGGAAATATCTTTCCAACGAGGTATTGTACGCGCCAAATGGAGATCATATGACTAAGTTACAACCGTGGGAAGTTGGCTACCTAACTAACCCCAATGGGCCCCACAAACCCTTAAGTGGATCGCCTTAGGACTGATAAACTACTTAGGTACTTGCTTAGTAAGCTGATAAATCTCCTGGAAGTTGACTCTTTACTCCTGTAGTACTAATCCAACTAATAAAACTCCCTTTATAGATATATACATATACCTTCTCTAAGATTTGAGTTGAAACTCTCTGAGCCTTGGATGAACCCTTGTGGTTGATGTTCTACTGATCATAGGGTTTACCACTAGGGGCAGTTGAGAAATCACCTAAGAAATCGACCATACCTCTTACCTTTTGTTCACTGGTTGTTGGTGAGATTACTCTTGAGCAGTTACCTTCCTAGACTCTGAATCCACCTCGAGGGTGGTCAACTGTAAGAAAGATTGTAGTGTAGCTGGCCTACAATTGAGTGTAGAGTTGAAGTCCCTCAGTTTCTAGTCATTAAGCTAAACAGATAAGTGTATTGACTTGTACTTTCGTTTCATTATGAATGTTCAATGTTATTGTTATAGGTTATAACAATGAATCTAATTGCATTTCTTATGGAGGAATGGTGTTATTCTTGGCTCCTTGTGATGAGTTACGTGTGAGTGCTTTCGTGGTTTAGAAGGTAATTGTAGATCCCCTTTGATCGCTGATAAAATATTGAATGCATGGTCACTTACATAGTATCGATGGAAAAATTGTCGAATTCAGCTGACTGCCACTATGGGTGACTTCTATTGTTGATGTGCACAATATGGATATGTTTTATGTATAGACTGGTAGAGATTTGTGGTCAATGTGTATGTTTCAGTAAATATGATGGTGCTTATTGGTAGACCCACTCACAGATTTATTTCCCTATTGTGGCTACATTTAAAGCATAAGATGTTATTGAGGGAATGCAGGATTTATCCCTATTATGTTAATGGTATAATTCCTTGTAACCTAGAACTGCTTCGTAACCATTGGAGTATTTAATTCTCTAAGTCTAATCGTCGTTGAATGACAGGCTTGTAATTAGGATGAATAAGTCGTGATAGTCTCGCAACAAAGTCAGAGTCTGCATAGGCTGAGAAATGCCCGTTAGAAGATGGAGATATTCATGTGCATGGGAACATAGATGTGTCTCTATCAGATGAGAACTTGGTGTTTAGTGACCAAGTCATGGATTGACGGGAGAGCAGAATGAGAAATTTCTCATCTCTTGTAATATATATTCATGTTTCATCGTGCCAAGGTTAATAAGTTACTTTAGGGAGAATTGGGCGTGGGGCGAGAAAATGTTGTCACCTACAACTAGGATTTCTATCGTGTTGTGGAGAAAGGCAATGATTGTGCTACCCATGTGAGTATGTTTTCACTATTGATGAAGGGCGCTATAGAAGGTCCTCCCCCTTTCTTAAATGGGAAAACATTGAATTGCATGAGGTCAAGAAGTCTAGGCATCTGGGAGGAATGGCGAGTGTTAGATCAATGTGGGTCTGGATTTCGAATGTGCTAGATATAACTAGATGCAGGAGCTAAACAAACTAGATAAGATACATCTGGCATGGGGCTCTCTAATGAAATAGTGATGTAGACCGAATGAGTGGTAGTCTGGAGGTTTGGGAGTCTCGGACACCCAAAGGAGCGTGCATGTCTACAAGCCCAAAGGCTTAGATGTGGGCCAGGTTTCGATGTGCTTGCAGAGGGAGTTGGTCCTGAGGTCTGGGGGTCCAAGGTATCGACCAAGAAAAAGATCATGGGAACACTAGACTTCCCTAAATCTGGATATAACGTGAAGTTTTTACATAACACGCCAAGGGCCCAAACTTGTGGGAACCTTAGTTTAGTCGACACGCCAGGTACTATGTGGACTTGTCCATGACCACATTAGTGTTGAGAATGATGTGGAACCACTTAGGTAAGGTGGGGGTGCCACGCGAGTGTCACATGAAATGTCCTTTCCTATGTATCAAGGTTTAAATGATGAACCTTAAATGGTTATAACTTTTGATCTGGGTATCATTTTTTTTTGATAAAATATATATTGTCGAAAAGCTCTCGACGAGATGAATGCGATGGTGTATCCAAAGTAAAATTCTCTAACTTTTGGAAAGGAGGAATTTTATAACCCCATTTCCATAATGAGACCATGGAAGTCATGTTAGAACAAAGCAACACCTTCGACTAGGCTTGGGAAGTCCAAGGAGGTGTGAGGGAGCGTTAAAATAGACACATATATCCTAAAATGCTTAACTTCTATCAAAGTATTATGCAGAACTTAATTTGACCTAATATATTGTGAATGGTGCCACTGAATGAACATGAATTTTGTAGTTAATTTTTACGATGATTCCTCTATATTGTTGAGATAAATTTTATTATTATTATTTTGGTAAAATATGTATAAGTGAAATAGTGAATGATAGCTTTATACTAGTCTTTGCTTGCTTCCTCATTTTTTAAAAGCTACCTTATGTGTACTAAGTAATACAATTTCATTAAAAAAAATCAAAACATTTAGTTGTGAAAATATGTGAACCCAAACAAAAGTCATAAATCATATCTAAATGGTGTTAAATGGTTTATCCCATGGGGGTACGTCGAAGGATAGCATGGGCCCTAGCGTTATATAAGGCCTACTAAGCTAGCCCCTTAATTGCTCGAACACGGGTCAAGATATTGGCCTTGGTGCCAGCATGGGACGGCCTCAAGGCTTTAACTTACGCGTGCATTTAACTTGATGTGTTGGATGGTCGACAATGCCAAAGCAATATTTACAACTCAACCTCGACAAGCCTCAACAATCTGGAATGAACCCTTGATGCATTCAGAGATTCAGACAAAGAGAGAGTTTGAATTTCTTGTACACATTGGCTTGGAATTTCATGAGCGTTGGCAAGCCACAGTTAGACGAGGTAGCACCGACGGCACGTGCCAATGGAATAATGTGGAGATGGAACGAGGTAAACCATTTTCCACCTAGGTTTGTGGTTTGGGAACAATGGCCGAGTGTTTTTTGTTGGTTCATTTAGGTGTTCCCTGACTATTATATGTTTTTGCAGTTTTTGTTTGGAATTTCTTTGAACAATTCTCGATCAAATCATGTTTTTTTTTAAATGTGTTTTATTTGCATATATAAAATCAATACTTTGGAAAACTCCTAATGCATTCTAATGGTAGAGAATTCATAGCTCAAACTTATGATTCCAACATGTTTTGAAACATAATGTTTTATGATATATAAATAAGACAAACTCTTTTCATTTGTTTGAAGTTGTTAAACTTCTTTTACTTTCATTCCATAAGATAAGAAGAGATTTTAATAACTCATATGGAATTCCCCCTTTGCTAAGATTTCATTTTCCTTCAAGTGCAAAAGAGAGTTGGTGATGTGACTATGACCCACCCATGTTGGTGACCCCACGAGAAATTTGTTTTCCCATTATTTCACTATGTCAACCAATAACCCTATCATGATCCATAAATAGTTAGCCTCATATGCCTCTTATCCATGCTCAAGTTAGCTCTTTCTTTAGATCTAGCCTATTCATCATGTGAAGGTAGGTCATCAAATATGAGGTACATTAACCATTTTTGTATTCAAGTGGCTTCATTTAATGTTTAACAACATCACAGTATGGATCACAAGTTGAATTAGATGATAAACGAATTTACTTATGTTCACATGCTTCACCTTGGTGGTTATCACTAGCCCCAGGCTAGTCCAATGTAACTTTGTTTGAGGTATTTCTTCAACTATCTAGGAGGGGAACAAATGGGAGGATTTGATTGATGTTGCGTCCATAATAACCGATACTTATTAAATTCCATCTCTCCCTTTAATCCACATCCTATATTTGGGTTGAATGTTATCTATCACCACTATTGGTTCCCTATTTTTTACATTATTAAGGACTTGGAAACTTTGCCCTAAGAGGTTAAGGCAACAAAAACAAAAGAGAAAACATGAGCCATAATGTCGAAATGCAAAATATTTGCAGGGATAAATGAAAATGCACATATGAAATCCTAGTATGAGCTCTACCCCTTCCATTATCTCTCACCCAATTCTTGGTTGATGCATGATTTATCTAATTAAAGGAATTTTGAATATCCCAACCCTAAGAAGCAATGAAACACTTCATCTTTAAAGGGTCAATGTTGAATCAATGAAAGCTTGTAACTCAAGCTATATTTGCCAAAGAAAATAGAAAATCAACAAATAAAAATGGGCACAAGAGGGTAAAGGGTTAACTTAGCTCCCTTTATTGCTCCCTCTTCACATCATAATTCTCAAGGATGTTTGAATTTCATATCTAGTACAAGACTATGGCATCCTCTATGAAGTAAACCTATTGTTATGTCATTGATCACTTCCACCTATTGATCTAATTGATGGGTTAGCCTAGGAATTGTTTCTACCCTTAGAGTTGGAAGCACCTAATAAGGTTTTATGATAACCCTCCCATATCTAAGCATGGTAACTTGTTTACAAATCATAAGCTAGGAAAACATTTGAAGATGATGTTTGTGATATATGCTTTGATGCCTTTTACATTAAATATGGTGCACTTTGATATTCATATGCCTTGTGCACCTATGATGTTGATCTCACTTGATTTTGATTTGTGTTAGATGTTTACTACCATATATAATTGTCATTGCTTCAGGGATTGTATAATGCTTCTCTAGCACTTTTGAGAGGATATTTAACCCCGTTTGATGACTAGACTAGCGAATTTGACCTAGGGAGTTGACGAAAGGAGAATTGACCTTGGAATTCCTTCAACACAATTGATAACACTCTCCACTCCTTCGAGGACCTGAAATTCTACACTCTAGAGCTCGGGAATTGCTTAGAGACTTGATGTACCCTAGAGTTGGTAGGATGCCCACAAGCTAGCTTTGCACTTATTTAATGGACATTGCCCTTTTTCCAAAGATATTTGATGATTATGATGACATGTGATCCCTCTGTTGGGGATGGTACATTTCCTACATGTTTGCGTCATACTCTAGCTCCATGATGTCACTTTTATGATGATTGGATTGATGATGTGGGATTAAAGGAGGATGACATTTTGGATGATGGAGCATTGATTGATGATTTCACACCATTTTGATGTGGAAATATGAATTTTGGGATGAGATGCACCTCGTTGAGTCATCTATGGCACATTTTGATGAGAGACACCTTTTGAAGGATGACATCACCCTTGGAGGCATTGTAGCTCATGTGTGTGTGTTATAGTAGGCTTGCTTTGATGTTTATTGAGTTATCTATCTTTGGGGGTAACCTTGTGACCTATCCAACTTAAAATCACCTTTAATATTTTTTTTAGAGCTTTTAACTTAATTTTGGAAAAAATCAACTTCGTTTCCCTCACATAAATAGAAGGAAGTCTATTTGTCCTTGGATCATGGAAACACAGTTGGACACTAATGTGCACTATTTAGCTTCTTCTCTGTTGGTTGCAACGGAGGATTAAATGAGAAAATTTGTTTGAGGGAGGATATTTTGATTGAATGATTCTCTCTTGGATGATGAATGGAGATTATATGACGATTTTATGCTAATTTATTGTAAGTATCTTCTTCCATCTTGTCATTATAGAAGAATTAGGGTTTTTATGAAATTTTTACCAAAGTGTTGTTGAATATATTGTGGCTTTATCATCTACTTCACAATATTTTTCATCAAATTTCTCTTGAGGGACCTAAGTGTAGCTTCCTCCATTTTTTTTTGCAAATAAGATAAAAGGATGTTAGGGCTTAAATGATTAAGAAACCTAGGTGTAGCTTTATCTCTCTTTGAAATCACTTCCATCAGTTTTCTTCCATATATTTTCAACTCTAGACACCAATAGCCCTTGATTGGAAAAGGCATTGGTCTATTTTCTTAAGTCATTCACATATAAAAAATAGAACCCTTAACTATTCCTTTTTTTGTTTCCTAGGGTAAATTAGGATTAACTTACAACAAAATCTCCATTTTCAACATTATTTACCTTGGACCTTATTTTCATAAGGTTGGAATTTGCATGCATCTAAATGGAGAAGTGAAAATATTATTTTATATGCATTTTTGACTCATTAATTAGGGTTGACATCTATGATTCTTCATTGTTGTTTTATGTATTTTCAACTGTTGAAAATTGTTGTAATTTGTTTCCTTGTTTATACATTGAATAACCTTATTTTCCATCTTCTTTATCATTAATTCGAGGGTTTTTTTCCTATTGTTGTTATACATATATGAATGTTGTAATTTTATTGATTAAAAACCTAATTTATAAAATCCAAGTGGAATTTCTAGATTGTACCTATTTGGGAACACTATTTGAGTATATCTAGCACATAATAAGTCCTCTAGAGTTAACCATAGGGTTCTTTGAACTCACTCTCTTTAATTTATACTTTAACTCACCCAAAATCCTAATCGTTGAATATTCATCCTTAGGTGGTTTTGTAGTAAAACCCTCATGCGGTATTTAGCCTAAATTACATGGGCTACTCAATCTATAAGATCTATTAGGGAGACCTCCCTTGTGGGGATTGTACTAATCACAAGGTAATAGGAGAGTAGTTGCTAAGATAACAATGGTGAATAATCCCTACTCTCAGAGTTTCCACAAATTATTCATTGATGGGATTCACATATGGTGATCAACTCCATCAAACATTTGCAAAATGGAACTAATCCAGATGAGTTCTCTTCTTGTTGGAGACTTAACAACTACAATTTCAGGATTGTTGAGCTTCTCCGCAAAACCCTAGCTATCATTCCAATGCATGTAAGGAGAACAAGGAACACATTTTCAGATTTGTTGACCAATCAAAGTTGCTCGAATTCCAACCTAAACCTCAAAGAAACTTGGAATTCACTGAGTAGATTCACTATCCTGGTTGACTGTAAAATTGTTTTATGCAAAGACCAAGAATCACATTGGATCCAAGCAACAATAGAGCCTCCTCCCTCGAGGGATCTAGAAAATTCCAATGAAAGGATGGGGGGGTTCCTGGCCCTCTTGAACAATACTCCCCCGTGGACTCTGTTTTCTCCAAAGACATTTCAACTCTGATGTTGTGAATTGGTCCTACCCTTCTCTATATGGAGTGCAAGGAGTTCCATTGCATCGATTTGAAGGTGTGTCTCTTGTTCGTGTAGTGGCATACCTCGATAATTAGTGAGAATTTCCTTCTCCAGAAACCGTGATCAGGCCACTCTCTTATTTTTACAAGATTTTCTTTGTGTCATATATTTCTGTTGGAAAATTTTTGGAAAGGTCTTTCCTTGGGTCAATGCTGGCAGTGGTCCTTTTTTTTTTATGAACATCCCTGCAAATATTTTAAGACTGTCTCTAGCTGCATTGCTTGGGTTTTGTTCTCATTAGTCTCTTTTTGCACTAATGTTTGTCTCCCTCAGGGTGTTCTAGATGTTTATCATTCAACCAGGTTTTTCTTGGTTTTACAATCCAACTTATCTAGATATACTTTTGTAACTTGTATTTTCTGTTATGTGGTTTATTTTGGCTTGAAAAAAATCTCCTTCCTTCGTTGGTCTGGTTTCTAGTGGAAGGTAATGAGATGAAGGGGCTATAATGTACTTTGACCTCTAGTCTACCAATGGAATGCTTATTTACAAAAATAAAATAAAAACAATGGTGACTAATCCCCTTGTTTCTCTCAAGCTAGACTACTTAGTGACGCTTTGCAATAAGGTGCCAAATTTTGCAATAACATTAACAATAACCAACCTATTAGCTATACAAGTCTTCACTTAAGAGCTTGGACTTCACATTTTTGGGTAATCGATTTTGTGTTAACAAGGCATACTATATATTTTAATGTTTTATTTTCTTTCTATGTTTTATTAAGAGTGTTCTATATCTTTAACAATTCCCCCCTTTCTAGCATCAATTTCAAACCATATTCCCATCAATATGATGTTCTTCCTACTCATTTATTTTTATTTCTGTCATAATGTTTTCAATATTCTTTGTACTACTCTAGCTAATCCCATCACAATGTTTTCTATTTTAATGATGATATTTTCTAGATTTTCTATTAAAGGAGCCATTATATCTTTTAACATTTTTTGGACAATTTCTCTATATCCTTACCTCCACATGAAAAGTTGTACGAGGAGAATAAAAAAATATATAAATTACCCATTTTTTATGTCAAAAATTAACCCATTGATCGCAATGTTTGCAAGGCATGCCTATAAGTTTTTTGTTGATTAGATATACCATAAATGCTTCGAGCATAGACACTTAGAAATATTTTGCATAAGATAGTTGTTGTTTTGTCTACAAATCTTTCTATACTTTTATAATAACAAACCCATTAGGGGTTTTGCCACTTTCACATCTATGTGATAAGAAGTAAAACACATGAGATAATAAATATTCTTAAACAATAGAAATGGACAGAACACAAAACCATTCACCCAAAGTAAATGGTTGAAGATGTTTCAAACATATACCCAATAAAAATACCCTCAGTGTTATCTCTACCATAGAAGTGTCCTCAAGGTAGGATAAATTTCATAGCTCTTAAATATGAGACCATTATAAGAATAATTCAAGGCATGTTTTTTTCTTACATTCAACACATATTTATAGAAGAGATCGATTTCTATAGAAGCTTCTAACCTTCACTGGATGTAATGAACCTAAGAAGATATGTCCCTTTGTGACTAGATTTTATAATATTAATTTATAACCCTAGATAAACTTCAATTACACATTGTATTAACAATGAGAAGCTATGTACAATGTTAATTATACATTGTATTACCAATGAGAAGCTATATACAATGTTAAGATATATGGAGACATAATTTGTTATTCATAATACAATCTATAATCAAGGTTTCTTTATGGTCACAATTTAATAGTCTAAAAATTAGATACCAAATAGGTAGGAGCACATTCTCTTTTAATGGATACTAGGTTCAATGTATCTTCTTAGGGTGTGAAGTTTATACAAAAAAAAATCAACTTCTTTAATAAATATGGATGGAATGTAAGAAGAAAGTATATCCAAAATTACTCTCATAATGCTTTCATTTTGAATGGCAATGAAATTTATTAATGTTCTTACAATTCTATATAATTATTATCTCTGAATAGTAATTTAGTATGAACTTTAAAAATCAACAATGATAATCAAAGAAAAATAATCTTACAATTTGAAACATATTAGCTAAGTCTCTAACTATAAATTATCATTAGAAGAAATTTCAACCTAAAAGTGATATCTTGAGGAAAAATAATAAAATAGGAGTTATGAATTTTAGAGGGAAAATAGGAACACTAATTTTTTTTAATTGTATTTTTGGTTTATCGCCTTGTAGGTTTACTCAAATTTCAAGTGTAAACACTTGTTGCATGTGGAATTAAATTCCACATCCAACGAGTGCCCATTATGAATACTTTTGAGAAGACCCATATTGATAAAAAAAATGAAAACACATTTAAAAATGTGTTTCAACACGTTTTTTAAATGCATTTTCATTTTTTATTATTGTAGGTCTTCTCAGAAGTATGCATAATCGGCACTCATTGGATGTGGAATTTAATTCCGCATCCAACAAGTGTCTACACTTGAAATTTGAGTAAACCTATAAAGAGATGAGCCAAAATATAATTTTTTTCTTTTTCTTCCAAAATACTTACATGTATTTCTTTTTAAATTTAAAAGATTTTGATTGATTTACATATTATGACATGAAAATTACATGAAAAATGTATAGGCATTTTTAAACTAAAATTTCCTCGAATATTTAAATATAACATTTTTTAATGAAATCTTACCACTATTCATTAGTGAATACCACTCATTATTATTTGAATCATAATTTTAGCTCTCGAAATAAACTTTTTTTTTCATTTAAAAAAAACATATATACAATTTTGATATACACAACATTGTTGTAAATAACATTTTTCTAAGCAATCATTTAGATCCACAACTTTGTTTTGAATAACACTTTCTAAATTAGCTAATTTCCCAACAAGCTAGTTACTCCCTATTGATACCAAATTTTCACACTATATAGTCTAGATGTATTTTCAAATAAAAGAAACTTAAGGCCCCCACGAGACCAAATCGGGAGGATGTTTATGCATTATTGTCTTAATGTTAAAGAAAACAGTACGGGAGTTTAAACGTCACAAGGAAATTTAAGGTATTGACTTAAACCAAGGTGACTTTTAACAACATTGGATACAAACGAAACTTTGTATGTATATCTTTAGCAGTTCAGGTCAAAGATTAAATTAATATTTCCAACATCGTAATTTGAGAACATTAGGATATTGACTTTAACCAAGGTGGCTTTTAAGAGGACTTGACACAAACTCATCTTCGCATGTATATCTTTAGTAGCCCAGTTCAAATATAAAACTAATGTTTATAAAACTGTATTGAGAGCATTAACGACATCATGAGTGCACACCTAATAAAATACATGGTTTTATTATAAGTATGGCAAATTATATAGAAAAATTCACGTAAAATGCACATGGTAAGTGTTAATATGAAGGGGATACGAATATTTGCAATATATAGTAAGTTGTTCCTTTTGAGAATATAAAAATAACTCCAACACAAATATCGAAGATGATAATAGAAAACACAATATTAGTAGTATGCATCCCTGAGAGGCCCTATGTATGTATCCAAGCGTTAGATATCTAACATGTTAAGAATATAGGCGACATGCTAAAAATATATGTTTGATTTATATTTTATAGTGTATCATTATATTGTTTGTCATTTAATTCAATGATTTTAGTGTGGAAAAATCAAAGTAGTCAATTTATATAAGTTGTTTAAGTGGTGGGACCTAGTTTTGAGAATTCGGGTCAAAACTTTTCAGGGCCAGCTTGAGGCGTTAAATGACGTTTTTTGGAGGTAAAACTTTGTCATTTAAGCACCACACCTCTTAGTGCTATTTTACATTCAAGTACATTTTCAATGATGCAAGAATCACATCGATCAAAGTTTGGATGCAAAAGTTATGCCTCCAAGAAATTGTCTTATCATGATTGACCACCATAATCCAAGAGGATGTGACGTCAACCCCTATTACTCATGGGGAAGGGGTTAGCAACAAGGGCACTATGAAGGGTCAAGTTGTAACTCATATTAACGGTTGAATGGATCAAATGAATCCCTAGTTGGCTATTGGGTTGCTAGGAGGAAAAGGGATTTGATTCTATTCTAGTGCATTTTTTCCATAGTAGAGAAAAAAAGTTGAGAGTGGATAGACATAAGGCAGAATAGAGAGATTTTGTGTTTTGTAGTAGACCACAGGCCATAGGTATCACTCCTTTGTAACTGCAACAATTTGATTTAGAGAAAGAGAGAGCAGAGTAGCATCACATTTTCGTCAAGTTTTCTCACAAAATTGTTTCCTAGGAAATATCTTGATGTTATTGTGGTTTGTGAATAGTTGTTTTAAAATCCATAAAATCTAAGGAAAAATAACCCTTATAGTATAGATTTCAAATTTTAGAATATCTTTATTACTTCTATTGTGACGAACTATACTGTGGAATATCAATGGAAGTTTACATAGCATATTGGTATCATAGCATATTTTATTGGATGAAATGTGGGGAATCAGGGGATCAAATTAGTGTAAGTGGAAAGTCATAAAATCCTAGTCAAGGTCGATGAATCTAGTTTCAATAAGCCTCAAGATTTGGTAGAAGAGAGATTTACAAATCTGGATTTAGAAGAAGTTGTAAATATCAACCATAATGGTGGCTATGGCAAACAAGCATGGAATAGGAGAAGACAACGGTTCCAACTCAGAAGTCAAATCAAATGGAAAATCAAGGGATTAGGAAGAACCAAAGGAGGAGTATAAAAAATAACCTAAAAATGAACAATCCAATTTGAATGTCATGGTATATTCACAATCCATGTTTAATATGGAAGCAAAGATCAACATTAAGCCATATGAAAGTGAGATTGATGCTTTGAAATTAAATCATTGGTTGCAATAGTTAAAGGTTTATTTTAACATCCATTACATAAAGGAGGAACATAAAGTTTATTTTGTTCATTTGAAACTAGAGCGAAATGCCCTAAATTAGTGTGAAATCCATATGAAAACCCTTAACATAGTTACCGATCAAACTAGAACTATTACCTCAAAATGGGTACTCTAGCCCAAATCCCCAAAAAAACACAAAAAAACAACCTGAAAACGAAAAGTGTTAATGCTGGAATAAGCTTCTTTTTTTTCAGCGTAAATTTTCAACATTTTTTTAAAATGGAAGTAAAAACCATTTTTTTATTTTTTTTTTGGTGCAAAAAACACCCTTAAAACAAAGTGTTGATGTTGGAATAACGCCTTTTTTTTTGGATAAATTGTCAACATCTTTTAAAAATGACATTAAAGATAAAATATCATGACTCTGAAAAACCTTAAAATTCCAATGATAGACATGACATCAAAGATAAAATATCAAAATTCTTAAAATTCCAATGATTTTTAGGCATGGTATTAAAGCTAAAATATCTTGTCTCTGGAAAGCCTTAAAATTCCTAGGATGACAATAAAGATAAAATATCACATCTATGAAAATCCTTAAAACTCCAACAATTTTCAGCCATAGTGTTAATATTATTTTAAAAAATTACTACCATTTAATTTATATTAATTTATTTTTATTTTAAATTAAATTATCATATTAATAACTATTTATTAAATATAATGTCTTTTTTATATAATGTATTCAAGTCACTAGATAGGAAACACTTCAGTTATGATAAATGAACAATTTTATGAAACAAATGAATTTATATGTGATTTTAGAGCTTTTGATACTCTCTGCATTAAAACATTTGGTTTTTTTTTTATTTGTGTCAATATTTTATTTTTAAATAATTTGCAAATTTTCAAATTGATATTTGTCATGCTGTCCCACATGATCATGTTCATCATGTCGATTTATTATTATTGGCTCCTCATTTGATTGTCCTTGAATTTATTCTTCCTAGCCTTCTCCATGTGTAAGGATAAGTTGTTGTCCATCCTCTTTGGTTGTTAGACATGGATGTTTTGATGGACTCTTATTTACACTTGATTTCTCATACTCTTCATGGATGTCCCCCTGGAGATCTATGGAATCAATTCTACAAGAGTCTACCATATTGTTAGGAAGAATTACCTCCTTCCTTTCCCCATGTATTTTGCTAAGCTGACTAATTATCCCTGACTTGTCCTGCAAGTCTTTTTGAATAACATTGTGCTACTCCTCACCATATGTACTTGACTACTCAGATCCTTTAGATGAATTCTCATGGCCTGAAGGAATTTCTATTAGCTTTGGCCTCGTTGCCTCCTTCCTATCACATGGACTTGAATGGTTAAGTGCCCAAGGTCCCTTGCATACAAAACATAGGCTTTTCCTCCTTAGTTCATTCTTGTTGTCTCGACAAATCCTTATTAGTTCCTCCTTGGTCAACTTCATTTTAAGTAGTTTGATGTTCTGTTTGACCAACCCCTCAACTAGTTCATAGGCAATAGGTGATAAAATTAGCTCCTTCCTCCAAATGGCCTACAATTTGGACTTCAATTGTTTATAGATGGCCTTATCTTCTCCTAAAATTAGGGACATGATTTTTTGCACGTCTGTTTTGACAAATTTTTGATGAGATGTTGTAATGTTGGTGCAAAAGCATTGGAACATTTGAAGGATTAAGTCATCACATTACAGATGCATCATAAGTATAAAAAATATGGATTTTTCCATGGGTTCTAATATTTTGCACCTCTAAAAGAAAGTAAGAAGGGTGATATTGTCCAATCATTAGAGGGCTCCAACCATTACTCAAAAAAGCCTCCTCATGATGTCATCATTGTAGGGTGGTAGCGAAGATATTAAGGCTAAGATTCTACTGAGACAAGTGGTGACTGTGAGTTTAATGATTTCGCAAGAATGCTCCAAGAACCTAGGTTGTATCAAAGTAAGCATGGATGACTTCAAGGCCCAACTTGACCCTTTCTAGTCTGATTGTTGTATAAGACATAAAGCTATGTATAATGTGTCTCACAATAGGAGGACATCTTCTGAATTTGTTCTCTGCATTTTGGATCCAAGTTCAAATAGACACTTTCTTTTTACATCTTCCTTCTGGATATCCTTTGACTGTTGAAGGATAACATGGATCTTACAAGAGAAAGGCCTATTTTTCTTCTCTTTGTTCTGATCTAGAAGTTATTGCCAATTTTTATCGATCGAAGTATCGCAACCCAGAGGACTAGAAGATTTACTACTATATTGATTCCTGAGGCATTTCCAAAGACAAAGTGATGGCATTATGGCTTCACATCAATGGATCTCAATGTTTAGCATTCCTTCTCTTTCAAAAAAAATCAATTTTCAGCCGTTTGAGACACTGATCTCTACTAGGCTTGAAAGGAAACAATAGATAAATCTTCAACAACAATTTGATCCTTTGAATTTGCTCTTGTTAATTTGAGGATGATATATTGCATAAGTATGCTATAGTACGAAGAAATTGGACAAAAAATATGGCAAAGACCTTTCAAGCCATTTTACAATTAACTTTTATTTTTACCTCAATAAATATTCACCTCACTTTACTTTTAATAAATCTTTCCAACACCATACACCATTAAAGATATTATGCCAATACCCAACACCAAACCCAAATCAAACAATATGTTATATCCATTCCAGCATAAAATTGACCTAAGTTAAAAATAAAAATTATGTGAGTGCCCAAGAATTTACCAATATTTAATTTCCTATGTCGGTTAACGATGGTCGTTGTGCATGTTGAAAACGGCTTTGGTAGCTCTTGTGGTTATGGTAATTGACAGTTTCAAGTAACGAACAAGTGGCTTTTGTGATCGTGGTAGGTTTGGCGATGAGGCAGGTGGCTTTAACCAAACTGATGCTCGGCTCCCTTTTGCACTCAGAGGGTTGTTGTGATAGTGTTTGGCAATGTAGTTAATGCTCACGTTATGTCAACTAATCAGCAGGTTGTTCGACACTCTCCAGATTACTTGTAGAACCCACACTTTTCTTCCATTGGAATAGATATGCAATTATGCTACGACCTTCAAACCTTTCTATTGCCAGGAACATCCTCGACCTATTGACTTGACTTCATCATCGATGATGGATCCTCGGTTCCCTTGAAATTTGGTGAATGGTTGCATAAAGCCTGCCAACCTAGTGCACATGAGAATGACTCATTGGCCTTCGAGATCTGGTATTCGAATGGCTCCTTGACAGTACATGGCTCTATGATGTGTGGGAATATGGTCTTTGAATTCAATTCAACGATGAAAAATAAGGAATCGACCTCAAATGTCTGCACACAGTTAATGGCTTGTGCGTAGTGGTGTGGCAGTCCAACCCATAAACTACCAAGCATGATCTAAATATACCACTGTAATATCTAAGGGAAATAAAACTCGACTTTCTCTAATGGAGCATGCCAAGTGGGCTTGTCAACCAAGTAACTCTCCACACACAAAGACTTCTTGACTACAGATAAAAATCTACAGATCTGTAATGTGGTGTTTGTGGTCTCTGCTCCTTTTCATCGTAACCTTGTACGTTAATTAATATTGATCTTCACAGTTGTTCATAAATTTGGCCTCATGACCTCCCAATATTTACATGATAGGTCATCAATGATTCCCCCACACAAATACTCTCACATTAGATGTTGAGACTAGATTCTTCACTCCGGGAGGAATTCAGTGATCAATGCCCTGTCAAAAGAGGGATATCAACTTCGTTATGCCAAGATTTAGTCAGGATTGATCTACGACCTTCTACAGTAAGATGATATTCTTATTATAAATACTATATATATATATTATATATATTGAAACTATATATTATTTATATATAGTTTCAACCTCACGCAATAAGTGCATGGCCCTATGCTTTCCGTTGCAAAACGTATGGCCCCGGCTGAAGCGTTCGATACAACAATAAACAATGCTCCACAACTATGCGTTACCTTCGTTTTCACTGCAAATTATGCAAAGTGCCAAGCGCCTGTGATGAGTGCAAGTGATGGCCTTCATTGGGTAATTATATGGCCTTAATTTCACCTCCTACTTAGTCCAAAACCAACTATTCTCACACTTATTGCATTACTTTTGATTATATTTTGTTTATGAGATGAGTTAGAGTTGGATATTTTGCTTTGTGGTCTAATGTGCATTTAATGCAGGATTAATGGATAAAAGCAAGGAATCTTGGCAAATACCTTGGTCAAAACTCGAATGGGACAAGGGAGAGGAATTATAGGAGGTAAATCCTCCTCATTTACTACCCCTCCATTCGAATATTCCTCCATCGGCTCGGAGTGCAAATAGCCAAATCATGAGGGCTAGAAGGCAGCCGAGCAAGTGAAAGACAAATCACCAATTTACCTCGAGTTTGGGAGTCAAGCCTCCCTAATTTTAAGGAAGTCATTAGAGACTTCAGATGTATAAGTAGAGAGGCCTAAGACCTGAGTAGGATTTAGATTTTTTATTGTAAAACTCTACTCTATTTTCGAGCTGCAAGACTTGTGACAGGTTTTGATGTAATCCATTGTTTTGATAATAAGAATGAGTTTTGTTTTGAACCAGCACTGAGTTAACTGAGAGGGCTGAAGCTCTTGGGTTAGGGACCAACCCTAGCAGCTAAGGCTCTTCTTTATTGCACATGTATGCTAGCATAGGTTCATGGTTTAATTGTTCATTTTCTTAAGTATCTACATTTCCATTACAACAATGTAGAGTAGATTGGTTGTATTTTAGTTTTCTTCCATTGGTGCCTTATTTCAATTAGCAGGTTATCAAGGAGAAAAAGATCACGATAAGGTTGTCAGCAGGTGTCTCGGCCTCACCTCCTCCCTCTAGGACCATGACTTGAGGAAGAGACCCTTCAGTAACCCCAAAAACATAGGTTTCTAGTTCTTGCATGAGCTTTGGAGTTTGTTGTCTTGGTTCAATACTTGGTTCATTTCATTGTCATATTTTTCCATCACTCTCTTTCTGCAATAATATCTCACTCATGTTCTCATTTCCTTCAGCACTTTCTTCATGCATAATATGGGCAATTGATTCATGCTTTTCTAGTTTATGAGAATGTATCTTGTTGCATAGTTCTTGGAATACACACATGTTTTAAGCATTTCAGGTACTTCAGGAGGAGGTCTAGACTTCATCACTAACATCCATCTTCCACCTCATCTAACTCAACCATCTCTTGGTTGACCATCACCCTCACTAGTTTTTTTGTCCTTTTTTTATTGAAATTCCCTTATACACATTGAGTGAATCTAGCCATCTCTTCTCTTGGATATTGACTCTTGAGTGTTCCTAGACCTTCTAACACCCTATCCCACTCATCACACACCTTTTACAAGCTTCGCAACACCTCACAATTAGCTCTCAGTTGCATCCTGTAGGTTTCCTGTAATTCCAACAGGATCATCCTGTAGGTTTCTAGTACATCCTGTAGGTTTTCTTGAAAAGAACTGTTTTGAGGCCAAATTGATGGGGAACCTCTAGGAAGTCACAAAAAGCCTCCTAGGACCCTCCCACACCATCCAAACACTCCATAGACCTTCTATCCATCCTCAACCACCTTCCATCCACCTGTCACATCCACAAGAACAATTAAATTGCATGCTTGATTTTACCAAAGAAAACCAAAAAAGTGAAAACAAATTTAGTTTAGTTTTCTTGCTTACAAATTGGGATGGTTTGATGCTCTTTACTTCTGTAACTTAGATAGCAGCATTAGTTTAGTGTTGATTCAAAAAATTTTCTTATCATAGCTATTTAAATGGTTAATTAGGATATGGTGTGATTTAGCATTACATGTTGTTGTTTTCATTACTGCAGTAGAGTAGCTCTCTTAGAGTAGATTTTCTCTTCTTCCATCAAAGGATCAAGCTTCTTCTGACTCTATAGAAGTCTGGCTTGGAACCCTTGGGGTCTCTTGCCAAATGAATAGTGACAACAGGTAGGACCTTCACTTTTACTTGTGCATATAGCACTGTCACCTCCAAGTTTGTACAAACCCCAAGTTGATAAGTAAAGATGGTAGCCCAGGAGTTGCAACATCCTTGCTGCAATACTAGCGCTCATCACTTTTTGGCACTCTTGTCGGGGAGGTTCCTAAGTAGAATGTGATCACTGCTTTCTTTTCTTCTATTTCTAGTCTCCAATTTTCTGCCATTAGCTTATTTCTACAAAAGTAATCTAGTAGCTTCCTTTCTTTCATTTGTCATTATCTACTTTTCTTTCCATTCTGCAAGTAGAATTTCAATTCAGTAAGTAGTTTTTTTCTGTCAGTAGTTTTCATTCGATCAATAATTTCATTTCTACAAAGTACTTTCTAGCTTAAAAAAATCTTATAAAAGCCAACTTAAAATATTTCCTTTCATGCCTAGTAGGAATAGGGACAATTTAGGGGAATTCTTGCCAAATACCCCCACTGCATCCAACAACCAACCTTCGCTCTCCTTCGGTGGCTGTGAACTGGAGGAACCTTTAGGTGAGCAACCTAACATATTTGAAGAGCCTGCAGGGGAAGAAGAAGAAGAGGAACCCATTCCTACTAAACCAATGGCTGAAAATTGAAATGATAGAGGGAATAGAGAGAGAGTTGAGGGTGCCTTCCCCATCAGGGAAACCAATGGGGACACCAAGATGAAGAATATAAGCACCTCTACCCTTCCTCATTTCCATGGCCTGACCACAGAGGATCTCGACACTTTCCTATTTGATTTTGTTGCTATATGTCGAACCTATGACTATACAGATGATGAGAAAAAGTTAAAACAGTTTCCATCTACCCTCAAGGATGCAACATTACGATGGTTGATGGGTTTACCTGGAGATAGCATCACAACTTGGGCTCAGATGCAGCAGGCTTTTAACAACAAATATCGAGACTACTGTAGGTCAAAGGATACTAAATAAGAAATTTTTAGGATGACCATAGGCTAGGATGAATCCTTAGAAGACTACGAAGAAATATTCCAGCTCAGTTACAAAAGGGCCAAGTGCACACTTGTCCCCGAGTCACTAAAACTGGTCCTGCTTAGAGGAGTAAGGGAAGATCTTCTGGATACCTTACATCTGTTAGCAGGAGGAGATATCTACCAATTACCCTATGAGGATATCAATACTATCTGTTACACAGTAAAATGTCACTGCCATCATGTCAGTCTCCCTACTGTGCCATAAACCACATTCACCTATACTCATGCTCCTCAAAATGGCTAAAAAACCCTCTTTGCCTAAGTTCACTGGATCATCGCATCTGTTAATAAAATAAACGCGTTGACAGGTGGAGGCTAGTGTTGTTGTTGCGTTGCCAGCGCGGAAGCACACGTCTTTTCCGCGCTGGTCCCATTTTAACGAACAGCGCACCCTCCGTTTGTCCTTTTCGCGCTGACCGGACCTCCTCTATAGTTGATCTACGATGTCAGCGCGGCAGCCCAGTATCTCACCCGCGCTGATCCTGTTTGGGCGAATTTGTTCTAACAACCAGCCTTCCAGAGCCCTCCAGACTTGGTTGTTAGCATTGTTGAGGTCGCCATCCTTTCTCTGGCGTGTCTGTTCGACTGACCATCCACTTATCTTGGTGGAAAGCTCATCCCTTACCTATTCATGGAGACTCCTTCTCTTTATAAACCTCCTCCATGGCCCATGAGCAGCTAGTTTGGAACATATAGACTTTGTTTGAGGAATTCTTAGTGCATTTTTAGTGCTGCTCTTTGTAGGCATTTGGTGTGTTGTGTGAGGATTGCTTTGAGCTTGAGGAAGGTCATGAGCTTGTTGCCTTGTATGTGAGAGAGAGACCTCTTTGACTTGGGAGATTTGCTTCAAAGGTGAATGCTTGGAAGACATGCTGGCTGGACCCTCTAGAGAAGGACTCAGCGTCAGGACTTCGGTTGTACCTTACTCTATTTTCTGATTAATAAAGATAGATGACTACTCTTATGGTTCCATTTCCATTTGTTCTATGAATGATTAATGTAAATT
>APFE030442890.1:0-42646 GCA_000404065.3 Pinus taeda | reverse complement strand
GACAAGTGTTAGAAGTGAGTGAAAGGGCAAGACAGCTGTCAGTTGTGACTATAGTTGTGCATGTGATTTGCACAATCAGTGGGATTGAGTTGCCAATGAGGATTGCGTAGTGTTACACAAGGGAAATATGAGTTTGGTTCAGCCATTCTCATCCATTCTCATGCAGTATTGCGCAGTGGAGGCAGGCAAGCAACGGAGGAGATTTGAACAAGTGATTGATTTAGATCTAAGCTAGTTTGTCTGTAACAGGTGGAGATAGTGTTGAGTACTTGTGAGGAGTATTGTACTATGTATTGTTACATGTTCTCAGTCAATATAATATACAGATAGTTGGGTGTTTCCAGCTTTATGCTTTCCCCGGGTACATACTGTGTTGATATGTGTGATTGATGCTTCAATGTGCGCATGCGATTGTTTCTTAATACTACTAAATTGATGATAAACGTAGAGGAGATTATGTATTATGCATGTATTCTGCAATTAGTGTATAATCGGGATAATTTATGTGAATAAGTGTCATATTATTCAAAATTTCTACATGGTATCAGAGCTAGTTGATTTGTAGAAAAAGTTCTACAGGATATCAAAGCAAGGATTGATCATCGGATCTATTATTCAGAAAGTGTTTATATTTTATTTCTTCAGGCAGAGTCTGTAATCAGACCAGGTAGCCTCTGGATTCATCCTTCTTTCGGAAGGTGAGATATCCGGTGAATGCCCATACAGTCGATCTCTATATAAGAAATACTTTGTTCTCACAAATTTTAGATCAGAAGCGGTTGAGTTTTGAGCTGGTGGAATGGCACCCAAGGATAAACTCAGAAACATCTAAGTGTGAGAATGGAGACAGTATGCCCCAGTATCTCACGAAGTTCACCCAATGCTGGGATGAGCTGGGAAGTGTGGGGGTGACTGTTTATGATGAGGATATGGTGAGTCTAGCACTCCTTGGCCTTCCTAAGAGCTGGCATAGCTACCGGGACTCGGTGAATGGAAGGGAGAAACTACCAAATTGGGAACGACTATGGTCAGATTTGATGCAGGAGGAGATCAGACGGAGCACCAGAGATAGTTCTTCATATATGCATGATGAGGAGAATTGTGCCTTAGCGAGTAAGGCGAAGAACGAGAATGAGAAGGTTTCTCTTTCTGAATCTAGTTCTTCCAATGATGGGAAGAAGGTTGACAAATCAAAAGTGCGATGCTTTCATTGTCATGAGGTGGGCCATTATGCCTCAAATTTCCCATGGAGGAAATCCAAGGAGGGATCTGGGGAAGGATCTAATGGTGAGGCACTTGCTTCACAGTTTGAGTTGGATTTCACACTCTTTGCATGCATAGTTTCATCCATGGTGGGAAGTGGTTGCTTTCTTGATAGTGTAGCTTCTTTCCTCATGTCCGAAGACAAGAGTTTGTTAATACTTTGGAGGAGAAAGATCTCCAGATACTCCTAGCGATGGGTAATGATGAGAAGTATAGTGTCTCAGGTGTAGGAACGGATATTTTTCAGAGGGAGCATGGATCTCAAATTACCTTGACCAATGTCAAGTATGTACCAGGACTGAAGAGAAACTTAGTCTCGCTCATGATGCTGGAAGACAGAGGATATGATGTAGTCTTCAGTAAGGGAAAGGTTTTCCTTAGGCACATCATCACTAGACATGTGAAGCAGATTGGTTCACGGGTCAAGAAGTTGTATGCTCTTGAGGTTCAAGATGCATGCAAAGCCTTGAACGGCAAGGCAACTGATGGAGACTTGGTGGTTGAGAGGGAGGGTATATTACCTCTCAACATGCAGAGCTAGAAGAAGTCTCAGACAATGGTGGAGGAGCCATGATTGGTGAAACAACTTTAAGAGGTTGTGGAGCAACCACAACTGGGGAAGCTAAGAGGAGATCGAGTAGAGACATCTACTCATGCAGAGACCTCCAGTAGGGGGAAAATTCGAGCCAGGTGGGCTGAGGGATCACATGCAGCCACACCTCCAGGTAGGAGGTGGGGTGATATAGAGTGATCCTCCCAAGGAGGAGGGGCAGGATCCTTGAGGTACCCAACCTCTTGGATGAGACCTTGCTACGGGAGCCCCGATGTGGAGTAGCAAGAACTAACTAACTGGGTAGAGACAGATGCAGATGGAGCGGCAGAGAGAGTGACAATGTAGGGAATCCTAGGATAACACATAGCTAGCAGGCTGCAGTAATGCGAGAGGCACAAGTGTTTTGCACAGTGCTAGGTGGCACAGAGAGGTGTGCAATGGTGCGAGATGCATGGATATGTTGCAATAACGCAGATGTCAGAGAGGGAGCACTTGTCAGCAGTGGGTAGAGCATCAACATTAGAGTATGTTCCTAGCCCAATAGAGGGGTTAGTTGGGAGTGTTTTTGTTCCAGGTGTTGTTGGAGCAAGTGGACCGGGTAGATGTGTTGCATGCAGAACATTCCAGAGTTACAGGATAGGGATGCAGATAATCCATATCTGAGAGGGAGTTTTGAAAATGCAACAAGATGATGGAGCTTAGTGAAAAGAAGTCACCTTCACTAAGTGGTCCCGCAAGCTATTTTTGGCGCAAAGTCTATTTTTAGACTATGTCTATTTTTAGACATATGGATCATGGTCTATGAGTTGCATGATGCTATTTGTGGATGATTGGTAATGTTGGTAAAAATAGATGGACCTCTATTTTTAGCCATATGGGCAGAGTCTATTTTTAGACTGCCATGCTAAAAATAGAATAGTCGAATATTATTAGCTCTTAATAATATATGGACTATAAACATTATCTTATTCTCTTGGAGCACTTCAATTCGAGCTACAAATGTGGCACATGAAACTACCATAAGGAAATACGCTTTTCTTGTGGGGTAACTTGAGCTATTGCATGGAGGACTTCAGTGATTGAGTTATGTGGAGTTGGATTAGGAATTGATGAAGTTGTGATTAGTTCGACTTAGTTGAACTAGTTGTATTTAGTCTAACTGGAAAATAGACTAATGTTGAGTAGTGTGAATTAGTTATTAATTAATTCACTAATTATTAACTCATAAATCAACTGAGGAATACATCAGTTAACTCAGTGCATGGACAATTCAGTGGAGACAAGTGTTACAGGTGAGTGAAAGGGCAAGACAACTGTCAATTGTGACTATAGTTGTGCATGTGATTTGCATAATCAGTGAGATTGAGTTGCCAATGAGGATTGTGTAGTGTTACATAAGGGAAATACGAGTTTGGTTCAGCCATTCTCATCCATTCTCATCCATTCTCATCCATTCTCATGTAGGATTTTGCAGTGGAGGCAGGCAAGCAGTGGAGGAAATTTGAGCCAGTGATTGATTCAGATCTGAGCTAGTTTGTGTGTAACAGGTGGAGATAGTGCTAAGTACTTGTGAGGAGTATTATACTATGTATTGTTACATGTTCTCAATCAATGTATTATACGAATATTTGGGGGTTTTCAGCTTTATGCTTTCCCTGGGTACATACTGTGTTGATATGTGCGATTGATGCTTCAATGTGCGCATGCGATTGTTTCTTAATACTGCTAAATTGATGATCAACGTAGAGGAGGTTATGTATGATGCATGTATTCCGAAATTAGTGTATAATCGGGATAATCTCTGTGAATAAGTGTCATATTATTCAAAATTTCTATAGTCGTTCCCTTGAATTGTAGGTTCTCTTGGACTGAGTTCGGTGGGACTGGGAAGAGGCAGGGTTCGATGCTATTATTTCAGCTCCCGGGTATTTCCTATTCTTACCTATTCAACCACACCTTTTGTAATGCCAAACGTTGTTAGATTCGATAGGGTACATATTAGAGTTTCATCTTCCTTTGTTCTTCTATCTGAGTACGAAGTATCCCTTAATATCTACAGTTGGTATTATTAATGTATACTATAAGTTGATCAGATCTTTCTAGAGAAATTTGCTCCCTGAATTTGTTGCATGGCACATTTGGCGCTTTGGCGTACAATTTTATTACAATCATAAAGTGTGGGTTCTAGAATGTAGCATTCTGTTAAGTTTTTGGTACTAGGCTAAACTATTGCATTCCTTCGTTCTTTTTGTAATTCTTTTTTGTTTCAATTCAGTTTTTATATATTTTTGTATATTGGTTCATTTTTTTTGTTTTGTGTAATTACAATTCCTTTGCTCAAGACCCATGTATTATAGATTTACCGTTCGTTGTATATATATATTTTATATATATATATTATATTTTTATTATATATATATATATTTTTTTATTTTTTTTTATTTTTTTAATTTTTATTTTTATTTATTTTTATTTATTTTTATTTTTATTTTATTTTTTATTTTTATTTATTTTTTATTTTTTTTCAGTTACAGGATCAAGGAGGGCAAGCTTATGTTTTGATAACCCTTATTTTCTGTCTGAAATTAATTTATCATAAATAAATAAACCACAAAAAAATGTGTGTTTTTTATTCTCAAGTCAATCATTTCGAAGGCTTCAATGCATCTTCATTTTGGATTTAACAACTAGTAGTTTCCTTTTTCCATCCTCCGCTGTAAATAAGTTATTAATCTATGTTTATTTTCCCCTATCTCTGGACTATTCCTTCAACTGTCAGTAACTAACCCGGATTGACGACTAATTTGGTGTAAATTACTCACAGGTAATTTTTTTCTGGTCATTCAATGCACTTTGTGAGTTTATGGTACTATAGAGGCTTACTTACAGGGAGTCTACCAACTTTGTTGTTTCAACAAAACTTTTGGATCTTTGTTGTTTACAGTCTCCCATAAACCCCTCTCCTCAGGTACTCGGTGCTGCTACAGATCATTCCTAAGTATGATACTTTTTTGACTAAATGAATTTAAAATACAATCAATCATAGATAAATATTTATTTTCAAGAAAAGAACACAAAATAACATTTCAACTAGTTAAACTTCTCGAAAATTTAACTAGATTCTCATTCCTTGACAAATTGAGCTTTTGTCCTGTTGAATTTTGTAGCAAAGAATCATTTTTAAGAACTCGTGATGAAATTATTGTTTCCTATATAGATGAGCTCATCGTCTATGGGCTGATGCATTGTCTAAGCTCCTCTGCATCACTTTGACTAACAATGGAAGCAACTAGAACTTTTTCTTGTGTGGTTCTAGATCCCATTCTAGAAAAGGGTTTTGTAGGCCGCGAGTAGTTGTAGTTTGTTTGAACTATATTACTATCCTCTTTAATTAATATGGAGATATTATTCGGATCTGCTCTGAACTTATTGTTATCGCTGGTACCTATGTTGGTATGATATTTTCATCTATGGCTTATTCCTTCCTCTATTTTAATTTTATTTTTCTATTTCCTATAGTATTGTTACAATGGATTATAGTGGGTCTCTTAAAATTTTCATGTCAACATTATATTGCAGGTAGCAGTTCACCAAGATTACTATGGTATTTTAAGGAATTATTTTGGAGGATGGTATTGTCAGCCATGTGAAGCTTTAAACTAGCAATACCAACTCCAAGGCATGAGGTGTCCAAATGTAGCTAGCCATGGTATGCCAGGTTGTGGTATGAGTTGTGCTCTATGTGGTGGTTTGAATGGTGATTTTAAGAGGACTACTGATGGCCAGTGAGTTCATGTATTTATCACTGAGGTAAAAATCACTGATTGAATGGTGTTCACTTCAATAAAATACAAGAAGTTAATTATGCAAGATCGTAACGTTGATTTTAGCTTGTGCGTTAATGATTTATTGAGGAGCAATATATTTTATCCCTTATGGTATCTTCATTTCCTTTGTGAACCTGTAGTGGATGTTGGAGAATACGTTCAGGAGGGGTCAAATGGAGCTTGTTAAAGGGTTGGTATGTTTAAATTGAGATGTTTCTTCACTACTAGTGATGCATATAAGTTTGAGCATGCTAAACTGTTTTGTTTTACTTGTTTTGTGCATGATTGTTGCATTTGGATTCTGTCTAGTGAGGTGTTGTTAAAGACCTCTATTATCATCCCCAAAGCCCAACTAGTCTTTTTGAGAAGACACAGGTAATGCAAAATTGTATTTGCTTGGTAGTGCCAACCTTGGTGTTGGCAAGAACTATTGTTATCTAGTTTGATGCCCCACTGTTCTCTTTTATTTCTAGTATCTTGTTACCTATCGATGGAGGACACAATTACCATTATAGAAGAAAGTTTTTCCTAAATTTTGTTTCTTCTTTCTCGTTGATGAAAGGAGGGTCATTGACAAGTAGCAACGGGAACCACCAGAAAGCTCTTGAATATGTAAACTCCATTCCGGAATCGTTCGTTGAGAAGAGTGAAGATAGAAAGACTAGCCAAGAAAACCAGCCCTCAATGCATTGCGTTGCAGAAGGAGGAGATCTTCTCCTATAATGGGGCCAAAACAAGAGGACTCATGGTTATAGAGAAGAATACAGAAGCGTGGTTGAAGAATCTTCTATTCAGGCTAAGAAAATTATTCAGATCGATAGACATAACCGGTAATTAAAAGTGTTAAAGGAATTAAAAACTTAATTTTATGAATCTAGGTTTAATAAGAAAAGTATTAAAAGAAATAGAGATGTTTTTAAAAAAATATAATATTATCATAATTTTGATTTATTTATTATTACTATGTTTCTATTTATAATTTTATTTTTCCCTAATATTATAAATATGTTCCATCTAGTAAACTACAAATGCACCTAACTACACTTTATATAATCAATAGAAAAAATAATTTTTTTTTTTTGTGAAGGATGGTGGGTTTATAATTAGTTCCTATAGAAAACCCAGTCCATCATGTTGTTCAGTTTGTAGTTTGCTTATACAAATGATTCTGTCTTTGCAAATTTTAGTTTTGCTAGATAAATTGGTATTATGTTGAGAAAGAAAAGGTGCACCTTGCATTGAAATTGAGTATCTGAGAGCTAATTTTTTCTATATTGTGCTGGAATGAGCAAAATAATGCTTAAATTGTTGGTGATGTTTATAACAGGAAATGCAACATCTCTAGCACTCTACTTATCCCCTATGTAAGTATAGGGCACCCTTTGCTACCAGTGCTATTGTTTCTTTTCTTTCTTTCTTCTTGTGGCGGGCTGCTTCCTTTTTGAATGTTTACTTTATTTCTGAGTCGAATTCTATGCAGTTTTGATTGATCTGACAGGCCTAATACTAAAATTTTGAATTGCAGGTCAACATTCTGGAGAATATACAAGTTCAAGTCGACGAAAGAGTACTCTGGCCTTCCTTACGTGTTCACCCTATTCAATTGCTATGTTGGGCTGATCTATGGGAGCCCCTTTGTCAAACCCCACAGTACCATGATCCTCACAATCAACAGTGCAGACTTTGTTCTGGAAACATTTTATCTCACGTCCTTTCTAACTTTCACTCTGCCAAAGAGGAAGGTATAAATTTTTTTTAGCACACATTCTTTGTTTCCTAAAATTTAAGTCTTTGGAAATTGCAAAAATGTATTATAAATGTAAGTCCCAACTCTAGCCTGAATTTTAATGTTTGGAATAGATTTGCAAATATTCTCACCCTTGTTTTATACTTCCCCTTTAAAGATCATTAATGGGGAACTGAAATTATATGTATGTATTGTGTGGAAGATTCCTGCTTATTATCTTATGAATCTGTTCCAGGTGAGAATGATACGGGCCAACAGACATTCAACATGATTTTATTTATTTATTTTTAAATAATTTTCTATATTGTGTCTAGAGAGACAATAGTTTGAATTATGAACATTTATTTTTTTTTAAATAATTTTTTATATTGTCTCTCTAGAGACAATAGTTTGAATTATAAACATTTATTTTTTTTAAATAATTTTTTATATTGTCTCTAGAGAGACAATAGTTTGAAATTATGGACATTTTTTTTTAATAATTTGTTTAATATTGTCTCTAGAGAGACAATAGTTTGGAAATATGGACATTTATTTTTTTTTAAATAATTTTTTATATGTCTCTAGAGAGACAATAGTTTGAATTATGGACATATCGTCTCTATAGAGACAAAAATGTTTTTTAATCTCACATCTATCGTCTCTAAAAAGACAAAAATTGTAATTGTCTCTAAAGAGACACAAATGAAGTTGTCTCTAGAGAGACAAATGAACATTGTCTTCTAGAGAAGACAAATCAAATTGTCTCTTAATAGACAATAATTCTTGTCTTTATAGAGACAATAATAATATGTGTTCTATATTGTCTTTATAGAGACAAATTTTTGAGACATTATATTTTGAGACACCCACTTAAAGACAATATTTAAGACAACACACAAGTTTCTTTTTGTCTTAAGTTAAGACAATTGACTCAAATATTGTCTTAAATATTGTCTTAAAACCCCCCTACATGTAGTAGTGATCCCACTTACATACATACACGCCTTTTCGGGTTTCCGTTCACATTTAGTGGAATCTTCCCATAGATATTTCTAGACGTTTCAATCATTAATGCCCAACTCATCCTATATAGGCACTGGCAGCCAAATAACCCATCTATGGACAGAGAAATAGGTGGATATATTAGCATCCGCAATGGATTACAACCTGTTCAGATCAGGCTCGGTTAAAATTGCAGGTGCCTTTCTCAATATATTCCTTTTCTGTGGCGCCATGGAGTTGAAGGCAGTAGAAGGTCAGGACTTTGATTTTTTTTACTTGGTTTAGCAGGTGGACTCTGTAGCATTTCTAATAGAAAATTTTCTCTTTAAAAAGTGATCAATTGGGTATATTTTTGAATCTGGGGTATAGTAATAATTCATGTTTGTGTATTGATTTTACAGTTCCCAGGATCCTATTGTATGTTGGAACTACTACACACCTACATGCAGAATCTTAGTTAGAGCATGCGACTACATGCAAGATTATTTTTGCGTGATTTACTCCTTCTTGAACTTCGCAACTGGCTAGTTATCTCTGGAACTTGTTGTAGGTGTTGGGTCTTCTCATTGATCACCACTATGGTGCATTACCTTGGTTTCTTCACCCAGTAATGCTATATCATGAAAATTGTAACTTATTTTCCAACGAATGATTCTTTTCTTCTTTTGATTTTCTTTTAGTGTTTTTGCTCTGCAAAGCTGTGTGTTTAACCTTTACTAGCTAGATTCATCTGTGCAGGTTTTCTAACACATTTACATGCTATCAGAGCCCATAGGTTGCTAGATAAAAGGCGCACTAGTACTTTATTTTGCAGGTATTACAACTTAGAGATCAAAGATCGATAGAAAAATGGAGTTTCCCAAAGCATCAATCCTAACACCGTACAACTATCATGAATAGAAGGACCAAATGGCTTGATACCTTCATCATAAAGGGCTGTACAGGATTACCATGGCTACAGAAGTGGAACCCACTTTAGCCATAGAGAAATCCAAGTACCTCAATTGTATGGATGAGGCCCACTGGTCCATGTGCATGTGCATCTATCCAGAGTTGCAATTTTATCTATTTGCATGGAATACTCCCAATGAGATTTGGAAAAAGGTTGAAGATCTCTACGGGAAACAAGATGAGATGAAAGGACATCTGCTCGAAGTGGAGTTGCTGTCATTGGATCCACGGAACTATGACAGAATTCAAGACTTCTTCACCAAATATAAAAATCTATTGCTGCAACTCAAGGGTTGTGGAATTGACAAATCCAAGGAGGATAGTCACCAATTTCTCTCTATTATGTCAAAGCTCGGACTGGAATACTCTGTCTTTGTGCTTACATTTCATTCAGTAAGGCTCGCAATAGGTAAATCGTACACTATGCCTTCTCTCAAAGAATTTATGGAGTCCCTTATTTTTGAACAAGATAAACTCATTGGCATGGGGAAAATCAAACCTCCAAAATCACATGCACTTGCTATGCATGATGGCAGCCACAATAAAAATCATAGATTTGATTCAAATCAAAAAAATCAGCAGCAAAAAGACAAGGGAAAAGCGCATTCCCATCCAAAGAAGGAAGGGTACACCAAGCCCTTCAATGACTCCTCCGGCTCGAGAAATGAGAAAGGGAAGAAAGGAAACAGATTGCACCTATTGTCAAAGAGGATTCCATCCAAAATCCTCTTGCATGAAGAAACAAATTGACCAAATGGCAGAAATCCTTCAGAAGCACAACCTTGGGGACCACATCCCTCAAGGCGCCAAGAAGAAAACTGATGATCCACCGCATGGGAAAGGTAGCAATTTTCATGCATTAGTTGCAATTAATTCTTCTCCAGATGCATGGATTATAGATTCTGGTGCATCACATAATATGGCTGCTGCAAAGGAAGTCTATTCCTCTTTAGATGCATGCAAAGGACCTCCCATCCTCATGGGAGATGACTCACCTATTGAGGTCACTGGAAAAGGTAGAGTGGAACATTTACACGGAAGATTGAAGATGTGCTTCATGTTCCAAAATTTTTGGTAAACCTGCTTTTAGTTTATTAGATCACTCATTCCGGGACTGAAAAGAGAGTGGAATTCACTCTAAATGCAGTGAACATATATGATCTACATAGCAACTCCAAAAATTGCAAATGGTGAGCAGCTAAGCAAGAATGAGATGGTGGAAGGCTTGCCAAATATCAATTTCTTCAAAGGAGTTTGTGAAGGGTCTGTCCTTGGCAAACATCCTAGAGAAAAGTTTGACACTGGCAAGACTCACAGAGCATCCTCTCATCTAGATCTGATCCATAGTGATCTCATGGGGGCTTTTCCTCATCCTTCCATCAACAAAGCAAGGTATGTTCTTACATTTATTGATGATTTTTCACGGTATACTTGGGTGTATCTTCTCAGGGCCAAATTTGAAGTTTTTGCGCACTTTGAATATTTCAAAGCACTAGTTGAGACACAGTCAGAGAGAAAGATCAAAGACCTCCGTACAGACAATGGGGGAGAATATGTTAACACAGCACTTCGGAACCTTTGCCTTTAGTCCAACATACAATTGTAGTACATAGCTCCATACACTCCGCAGCAGAATGAGTTGCTGAGAGAAAGAACCGATCTCTCAAAGAGATGGCTTCTTGCATGTTGCATGCTAAGTCACTGCCTCATAAGCTATGGGTTGAAGCACTTAATTATGCTAACTACATCCAGAACAGATCTCCTCATAAGTCTGTCAAGGATCAGACCCCCTTTGGGGCTTGGAGCGGCACTAAACCAGAGGTCACCCACTTCCGTGTTTCCAGCTCCCAAGCATGGGCCAGGATCCCCTCTGAAGAGAGGAAAGCTCTTGATCCACAGAGCATTGAGTGCATCTTTGTTAGATACCCTGATGGTGTAAAGGGATATCGGCTCCTGATTTCCTCTATGGACAAGGTCATCATTGAGCGAAGTGTCAAATTTGAGGAAAGTCTCTCACATGCACCTCAATTGCCGCATGTAGACACCTTTTATCTACCTCATGTCTAAGATGATGACTCAGTACACTCAGATGCAGATATAGAGCATGCAGATGCTGAGGTAGAGCATGTAGCTGCAGAGACAGAGTCTTCAGATACAAATCTAGTGCATGCATACGATGACCACATCCAAGCCCAGATCGGGCTTCCAGCAGTGAATCATATTCCCCTGTTATAAATCAAAGAACAAGGAGCTTATGTGAGATATATGCACAAGACCACCCAGCTACTAGAAATGGTCTTGTGGGAGATAATTCTAATCTGCAGAGGACTAGCTCAGAGTTTATTGAGCCTCCTCTTTTCTTCACTGCCACTGAACCATCACCATCCTAGCATTCTCATTTGGTTCAGTCTTCTGATCCATAGTCTTATGTTGAGGCTGCTGGGCATCCATCTTGGGAGTCCGCCATGGAGGAGTAATATAACTCCCTCCTCGAGAACCAGACCTAGGATCTGGTCCCCCTCCCTTCAGGAAGGAAACTTATCTGATGCAAATGGGTCTACAGGACCAAGAGTGCTACAAATGGGCAAATCAACAGACAAAAAGCAAGGTTGGTAGCCAAAGGCTTCCAACAAGTGCATGGCATTGATTATGACGAGACCTTTGCTTCAGTAGCAAAGATGGATTCCATAGGCCTTACACTTGCCATTGTGACTACCCGTGGGTGGGAAGTACATCAGATGGATTTGAAAAATGCTTTTCTTCACGGAGACCTATCTAAGGAGATCTACATGGAGCAGCCACATGGTTTCATTCAGGATTCATCTTTGCTCTGCAGACTGAAGAAATCTCTCTACGGCCTTAAGCAGGCCCCGAGAACTTGGTATGCGAAGATGGATTCTTTTCTCTTATCACAAAACTTTGAAAGATGTAAGTCTGATCTGAATGTTTACATGCTCACGGCACATGATTCTCTTCTTATCTTAGTTTTGTATGTGGATGATCTTCTAATCACCGGCAGCTCGGCTTCAGCCATTGCTACAGTCAAGAGGGCTTTGCGTGATAAGTTCTTGATGACGGACATGGGTCTATTACACTTTTTTCTTGGTCTTGAGATTAGCCAAGATGCCACAGGTATCAAACTCTCTCAGGCTAAGTATGCATGGGATCTCCTCAAGAGATTTCGCATGACTGACTGCAAGCTAGCACCAACTCCTTTTCTGTCTGGGGTCCGCCTTGAGGATGGAGATGCCACTCCATTAGTTGACAACACTCTCTACCGACAGCTAGTGGGGAGCTTATTATACCTCACCCACTCTAGACCGAATCTCTCATATGTAGTAGGGGAAATTTCCAGATACATGCAGGAGCTGCATGAGCTACACTGGAATGCTGCCAAGCACATCTTCTGATATGTGCAGGGCAACATCACCTTCGGGATTCACTATGCAGCGAGCACTGCATTGAATCTCCTTGGCTTCACAGATTCTGATTGGGTGGGGGACAACATTGATCACAAGTTCGCCTCCAGATATTCACTCAGTCTAGGATCTGGCCCTATTTGTTGGTCGAGCAACAAGCAGGCTGCTATTGCTCTCTCTTCAGCTGAGGCCGAGTACAGAGGAGTAGTCAACATCACCATTCAGGCTCTGTGGCTACAACACTTCCTTACTGAGTTGGGCGTCCAATTCCACCAGCCCATTGCCATCTGGTGTGACAACCAGAGTACTCTCAAATTTTGTAGGGATCCAGTACAGCGATAGCGGACAGAGCACATAGAGATCCATATGCACTACATCAGAGACTTATTACATGATCGGGTCATTGATTTGCAGTTCTATCCCTCAGCAGAACAGATTGCAAACATCTTCACCAAGGCATTCACTGAGTAGAAGTTTCGCTCTCCACGTGATCGTCTTGGAGTGAAGGACAAAGTTGCTTAGCAACTTTCTTTTCTTCCTCTTTTCTTTTGATTACATTGTATTTTGAGGGGGGGGTTTTCCCACGAGGTTTTCCCTCTTTCCTCATTTTTAGTACAAGTTGCATTGTATTTTGGGTGACCTTTGGCCTTAGTTGCCAGGGCCCATTTTCTATTTTTCCCCATAGTTGTGTTCAGGGGGGGTGTTGGAACTACTACACACCTACATGCGGACTCTTAGTTAGAGCATGGAACTACATGCAAGATTCCTTTTGTATGATTTACTCATTCTTTAACTCTGCAACTGGTTAGTTCTTCTGCATGATTTACTCCTTGATTTGCTCCTTCTTTCACGCTAGGGGGGGTGTTGGAACTACTACACACCTACATGCAGACTCTTAGTTAGAGCATGGAACTACATGCAAGATTCCTTTTGTATGATTTACTCATTCTTTAACTCTGCAACTGGTTAGTTCTTCTGCATGATTTACTCCTTGATTTGCTCCTTCTTTCACGCTAGGGGGGTGTTGGAACTACTACACACCTACATGCGGACTCTTAGTTAGAGCATGGAACTACATGCAAGATTCATTCTGTATGATTTACTCATTCTTTAACTCTGCAACTGGTTAGTTCTTCTACATGATTTACTGAGCATGGAACTACATGCAAGATTCCTTTTGTATGATTTACTCATTCTTTAACTCTGCAACTGGTTAGTTCTTCTACATGATTTACTCCTTGATTTGCTCCTTCTTTCACGCTAGTTATCTTTGGAACTTGTTGTATGTGTTGAGTCTTCTCATTGATCACCATTGTGGTGCATTACCTCGGGATGTTCACCCAGTAATGCTATATCATGAGAATTGTAACCTATTCTAATTAATTTTTCTTTTATTCTTTCGATTTTCTTTTAGTGTTTTTTCTCCCCAACGCTGTGTGTTTAACCTTTACAAGCTAAACCTTTACTAGCTAAATTCATTTGTGCAGGTTTTCTAACACATTTGCAAATATATCAGCATCCACAATGAATTTCAACCTGTTCGGATGAGGCTCCGTTAAAATTGCAGGTGCATTTCTCATAATATTCCTCTTCGGCGCCAAGGAGTTGAATGCAGTACAAGCTCAGGACTTTGATTTCTTTTACTTGGTTCAGCAGGTGGACTCCGTAGCATTTCTAATAGAAAAAATTCTCTTTAAAAAGTGATCAATTTGGTATATTTTTGAATCTGGGATATAGTAATAATTCATGTTCGTGTATTGATTTAACAGTGCCCAGGATGCTATTGTAATAGAGCAGCTAGCTGCTGCTATCCGAGCACAGGAAAACCCCATCGGATTTTTCGATTCATGGTCTGTGGCCAAATTACAACGATGGCCGCTATCCTTCTAATTGCGACTCTACCAATGCCTTCGATTCTTGACACGTATACGATAGAGATAGATATCATAATAATTTTAGATATCCATTTTTTTTACATGGTTGATTTTAATGGAGGATAGTGATAGAGTTTTAAGAGATAGTTTAGTTGGTGGAGTTTTTTAATTAAGTTTCGTTAATTAGGATAAATCTTTTCGACTTTTTAAGACTAAAAATCCCTTCAAATTAATATACTTGATGTAACGACCGCTTAGTGTTCATGAACCAACCTCAAACAAAAATTTAATGAACAGTAATATGAAACAAATCTAAATATGTGCACATCAGTGAGCTGATAAAGGAGATGAACGGGAAATGGCCATCGTTAGCTTGCCCGAGCAGTAACAGTATGACTTTCTGGGAACACGAGTGGGAGAAGCACGGCACTTGCTCTGAGTCTCTTCTCCCCCAACACGATTATGTCGCAGCGGTCTTGCGCCTCAAAGAGAGTGTCGATCTTCTGGGTGCGTTGGAGCAGGCGGGAATACGACCAGACGGGGGAGAGTACAGTGTCAGTAGCATCCAGGATGCTGTACAAGCGACCACAGGATATTCAGCAGGAATTGAATGTAACACAGACGAATCCGGAAACGGGCAGCTGTATCAAATATATTTATGTGTGGATTCATCTGCTTCTAATTTTATTTCATGCACTGTGTTGCCTTCGAGTAAGTGTTCTTCACAGGTCTTGTTTCCTACGTTTTAGCATCAGATACGCACGCATTTGTCGACGAACAGTATGATGCCTGATACTTGTGAGCATTCTCTGGTGGATTTAATAAAAAAATGTTTGCTGTGAAGTTGGCTTTTGCTTTACAGTTTCATATTAACTCTTTAATTATTTTCCACAAATTTCCTAACAAAATTATGTTGCCGTGACAAATCATTTTCAACAATGTCCAGATTGTCATTGCTGGTCAGTTCTTTTGTTTTTCCCATTTTTTTTTTTTCACAGGGAAAACAATACTTTTGCTGGTCACGTATTTTGTCATAATTGTCGACGAGATCATCCTAGCAAATTTGGGAATGTTTAGGAAATATGATTAATAAAAATAAAAGTTGTTTAATTGTCGGTAGTAAAGTTAAGTAGGTTTAGTTTTAAGTACACTGGAATTTTTAGTATGTTTTTTTAAAGTACAAAGACAATTATGTTTGTTCTTTTTGTTAAGGAGATTCATCTTCAATTTGTTGTGATTGTGTTAGTGGGACTTAATTTTTTTTATTTATATTAAGTTAAATCGACCACTAATTAAATATGTATAACATTTTTTTTTGCTGGTTGGATTTTTTTGGCATGTTTTTTCCCTATAACATATAAGCAAAACCACCCCATGATGTTTGATCATGGGTCTCTTAAAGAGGTCCATCTTCAACTAATTGTGTTAGTAAAAATTGATTTTTTATTATTATTATAACCGATATTGTTTCCTATTTTAAAAGATATTTTATTTTTATTTTAAGAAAAAGAAACACAATTACACATCCCGTCACATTAAAGAATAAACCTCTCGTCTCAGTGACCCTTAGACCCTTAGACTTATGTTACTAATATAACATTCTCTTTCCTATTAATTGTTTTATTGAAAAACTATATGCTATAAAAAAATTACAATTAAATTTTTTCCTTGGTAATATTATTTTTTATTATTTAAAATATAAATAAATAAAACCTCCTAAATACTTTTTTAATATTTAAATTACGTGAATTTTACTGCTGAAGCATGACAATTCCAATTTCAGGACCATAAAATTCAAACAAACTTAACTAACAATTATTATAAAAATTCTAAAACATAGGAAATTTATAATACGTAAATTGTATTTCTTCTGGTCCTCAAGCCCTCATCTCAGCAATACCACAGCCCCAGCCTCGATTAGTACTGGTCCGCGCAATTAATTAACGTAAACGAGGAGGGTTGAACCGGGGTTTCCATCTGTCCATCACTGGTAACTGCTTCCAAACGTCCACTCGCTATTTATAATATACTATCCTATTTTATCAATTCTTGTAGCAATAGTCTCCCACGTCAATATAATCTACTTAAAGGTCCACCTTGTCATAATGGAAAGGTAATCATTATTAGTGAAATTATCAATTTAGTTCCACTTCGTTTGGCTTTTCCTACTTTTGTGACGATGAAAAATGAAAAACATAATGCCGATCACATGTCAAGGGGAAGATATTTGAAAAGTATAAATTAAATATATAATAATTAATTTATATTATTTTTAATAAGGGAAATATTTATTTTTATTTGTATTTTATTTTAAATATATTTTTATTTTATAATATAATAAAAGTTCTTAATTCTAAATATATGTCTTTTAAAGAATTATACAAAATGCTTGTGTGTGAGCATGTGATGTGCTTGAAAAGTGAGAGGGTGCGCATGTGATGTGATTGAAAAGTAAGAGCCCACATGAGATATGGATGTAAGGAGTTTATTACATAATTTCACTCTTTGTCATAAAATTTATATAATTTTACTTTTCAAAATAAGCTTATGAATTGTTGTTAAATATTGAGTTGATTTTGTCTAATTAAGATAGTTAAAAGGAAAAGTTATAATTTTATTATTATTATTTTATTATTATAGGAAAAACATAGAGCTAATAACATACTAACATGTAAAAGAATGAAGATTAAAATATTTAATTGACTTTGAAAATATATAAATTTTATTGACAAAAATAAATAATTTACAAGATTTTAAGCTATTGACTATTCACATATATTTAAGATATATTTGTATCAATATAATCACTTTTTGCAATTAAGAAATGCTTATTTTAGTAACGAGTGATCATAACTTTGAATATTTGGTAGGCCATAATAAACACCTAAGGAAATCTTGACAACCATCTTCAATGTCTTTATGGGAGGTAAACTATGCTTTTTTTGTAAGATTAGGAATTTTCTATTAGATTTCATGAGAAGGAAGTAAATAATTATTTTTCATGGATTATTAGTGTGCTTGGGAAACACCAGCAATGGAGGTTCAATTTTTTTTACATTCACTTGAACTTTAGAGATAACTAACCAAAGTACATTTCCAAAGATTAATAACTAAAATCAAAACATTGTAACTACACAAAATTGTAACGGAATAGTTGGCTCAACTAATTGTGTCAAAATGAGGGTGACCCCACTTTGATTGGAGTGGGAAGGGAAGAGGGGGCGTGTGTCACTTTCTTCTTTAGATGGAGTAAGAGTAATTTTGGTTTGCTTCTTGGATAAGAAAGAAAATTTTATATCTAGCTTATCAACTTTTCCTGTCATTTCTTCCATGCAAACCATGATATCTTGTTGAGTGTCTGACCACTTAATAAGAACTCTTCACATAAGATTTCTGACATGCCAACAAAGGTTAACATCTTACATTTGGGTAGTCCAGAAGGTCAAGTTTAAGTACCAATTTCTAGGATTCATTGCCTTGTTTCTCTTTCCACGGGATGGTCAAGGATAAATCTATAGTCATGCCACATTTCCTCTTCTACCCCCGTGATTTTTTCTCGAACAACTTCAAGAATCACTTATGTTTAATGAGTCGTATCTCAACGAGCCACAACTTGAGCTCAAGGTTATGAGGTCGACAGAAAATGGCCAACAAAGCTTAAAAAGAAGGAAGTTATTCCCCTTCTTCATTCTTTGCATCTTGTATATATACTACACTGAGCCGTAGGAGGAGGGGATAGGGAAGAAATCACTAAACTAGATAACAAAAGAACAGTCAAAAGGAAGCGTAAGGGAGTATTACATGAGAAAATTGGAAAAAGCCACACCCTCAAGGAAAAACCTCAAAACCAAAGGGACAAACCATGCTAGATTCCTCGACTTAAAGTACCTTTACATATTCTTAGACGTAAAAAACACGAAAGAGGAGAACGGGAGCTTCACTGGGGGAGCAATATCATACCATGTGCATTCATATTGGGGGATATATTTTGAAGAAAAAATGACATAATATATTGAACATATAATAGGGGGTAAAGGGTTTTTATATTGGCACGTATAAAAAATGGAGCTCAAAGTTAATGAAAAAATATAAATGGGTATAAAAAATGTTAATGAAAAATGGATACCTACAATATTTAGTGAAAGTATGGGTTTTTAAAATTGGGAAGGTGTATTGGTTTCGTATTGGTAGGTGGTTAAATAATGTGATTTTTAGAGGTATTCTCCAATATGTAGTCAAATTAGGGGTATTATTTAGTATGTCACAAATGAACGTGATATGTTAGAGGTTCATTGAGTTAAGCTCCCGGGAAGAGGAGGGGGAACACAACAATTCAAAAGGAGTGGAGGAAAAGGGAGAAGAATAGGAGGACCAAGCCATAAAATATTAAGGTACCAAGGAAATAGCAGGAGAAGCAACAATCTAGAAAATTAAGTCTGAGACTTGAAACCAAAAGTGAAAAACATGAAACATGAAAATAAATTGATACTAGAATTACCATGAAACTAAAGTGTTGGGTCTCTCGAAGTCTAGGCCTATAACTAGTCATGTAATCCACAAATATACACTTTTAAACCACAAATGTGAATTAAGCCCAATAACAGGGGCATTACTTATGAAGATATCACTTTACAATGACCACCCATTAGAGATATTTTGAGGTCTAATATGGGCCTCTTAAGGAATATTATAAAATAATGATGGAAATAATAAAATAATATTAGATTACCTCGTCAAGTTTTGAAGGGAAAAAAGAAAAAATTATTTTTTCAACTCGTATTTCAACTTATGTCACTATGGTTTTACTCAAACTTGGAGCGGGAGCGCTCGTTCGATCCAGAATTTAAATTTTCAGCCAAGGAGTACTTATGTTTCATACTTTCGATGGACACTACTACACGAAAAATTTGAAATACATGAAAAAGCATGAAAACGTGAGATGCATGAAAAAATGTGATTGTAATCACATTTTTTTCATGTAACTCACTTTTTTCATGTAGTACAGTCCATCAAAAGATGCAATGTGGGTACTCCTTGGGTACAAAATTGAATTATGCATCCAACAAGTGCTCCCGCTCAAAAATTGAGTAAAATCATAGCAAGATAAGTTGAAAAAATAGTTTTTTTTCTTTTACCCTTTTTTACTCCAAAAGTGGTGAATAATCCCCCATAGTTGACATCATTATATTGAATCCTATTGGTTCTAATAAATTTTACCTTTGTTGTATATTTTTTTTTGAGGTCCATTTTTGACCTCAAAATTTCTCTAATGCCAATGCATGGCAACCCCCAACACCATAATAAACTTAAATTCCAAATATGGTATCATAAAAAATATAAAGATAAATTCTTGAGTAGACCACAAAAATCTATATAAATCGTATATAGCCTTCCATGTCGCAAATTCCACAAGATGATATACCAATTCAGACTATTCTCCCAAATCCCTTACTTCATCCACCATTCTTGATAATGATTCCTTAGATTTTCCATCAAATCCATCACAATTATGCCAGGGATAGGTTTGAAGGCGGTCTTCATCACTAGTTATCCTTCCAGACTTACTTTCATGCCACTACCAATAATGAAACATATCTCGCACACCTCCGCCTCATGCTTAACCATTTGGATGCACTACATATTCCATGTGACCATCCATCTATGTGGCATATGTCCCCCATAATTTGCTAACTTGGATTTCATATCAAAGTGGGGGCTTGTGTTCCACTTATGGGCACCCACTGTGGGGAGCATAATCCTTATTAGTTATTTCCTTGCATCCAAATATTTGAGAGATTAGATTTTTTTTAGTCCAATCCTTATCCAAGGTTACAATCTTAAAGGCAAGTTCTTCATTTTCTAGTTTGTCTACAAGCATGTTTCCATTTTTTTTAATGTGAGATAGAGTGGGAGTTGCAATTCCTTTTAAAATATTCACCACTTTTCCTAAGCTGTAGTTGAGTCTCAAATTGATTGATATTGTTTTCACCTACTTCACCTAATATAAATTGTGCTGAATGATATCACACAAGTAAAAAAGGGTAAAAAAGAAGAACAAATATCATAGGCTAGAAGTTCGACGAGGAAGCAAAAACGAAAGCTTAAATTTGAAAGCCAAGAGCAAAGCCTAGATGTAAAGAGGAGTATTGTAGTTTGGGACTCGATCACATCGAAGCCCAATATAAGAAAGGTTGGCAGGAAGGCATATCATAGGTTAGTTCTTTAGAGGATTGAAAGCCTTGGGACTTAATTTTATTTCCCTTATTAAAATTTCTAATGAAGAGGGCTTTGATTGTACGTTGGCACTTGGTAACAAAGACTTCAAAGGACCAAGCGCACAAAGCAAGGGGCTGAACATTGAGATCTCTGAGCCCAACAGAGGTAGAGGTTATCATAAGTCCCTTCCAATTCCCCTTTGAAAAAGTTCTGATGAATGGGGCTTCTGATATAGGTTAGCAGTTGGTCACGAAAGATCCACATAACCTAGAGCCAAGTGAAGATTTAACATTTCAGATCTATGAGCCCATCAACAGTGGACGATATCACAACTTCAATATAAATCCCGATCTGAAAAGTTCCAATCCAAGGGGGTCTTCGATATAGGTTTGCACTTGGTCGTAAGTGTCTCAAAGGACCAAGGGGTGCAGAACAAGACAATACCTTGGAGCTTTTGCCATCAGAACATCGAAGTTTTGTAACTCCTAAACAAATGCCTATTTTTGAAAGCACTGAAATCTTAGGGAAAGGAAAATACACAGGAGACCTATGAAATCCAAAGACCCAAGGCACCTTTCTCTCTCCTTTGCAGAAGACACCTGATAGGAATTAGTTGATCCTGATGGGCTAACTGGGTAGATTACATTAGCATGACGTGGCGGGACAAGGACACGCAGAAGTTTTGGCATTTTAAGGGCCTAAGGGAACAAATATGGGTGAAATGTGTCACCACTCAGGAAGTACCATGTGGAGGTGATGACGTCAGCATGAAGTCACTTCAGAGGTCTACATTTCAGAGGATGATGGTCATCGAACCTTGTTTTATTTCCTCTTTGAAAATCTTTCGATGGAGGGAGCTCCAAAATCTGTTGGGAGTTGGTTGAAAAGGCTTCAAGGGACCAAGGGTGAAGGAGTGGGGACTAAGTATCAAGAGCTTTGAGCCCATCAAAAGTGAGATTCATCATAACTCCAAAGTTAATTCGAAATTTGAAAACTTCTGATGAGAGGGGCTCTGAAATCTACTGGCACGCGGTCATGGAAATCCAAATGGACCAAGGGCATAGGGTTGGATGGAGCACGTAAGGGATAAAATGGAATTTTAGAGGAAAAGGCCACCGAAACTTTAATTTGATTCTTATTGCGAAAAAGATCCGATGGAAGTAGCTCCAAAATTAGGTGGCAGTTGGTCACAAAGACCTAAAAGAATCAAGGGCATAGGGCTGGGGTAGAGCACCATGGTCTAATTGTCTAATGAATCTGTTGGTTTCACTCTCACTCATGGTTGTATGTATGTTGTTGATCAGTTGCTCAAAATTATGCTCAAAAAATCAAATTTGTCTGAATAGTGTGGAACTTGAATGACCGCGTAGTGCTCATCATATTGAATTTGGCACAACTCATTTCATGCAATATAGACATCATATGGATTTAGAAACATGTTCTATTCACTTTTTTAAACAGGTAATTTTCTGTTAAGAAAAAGGGAATAGCCGAGTCAGTAGTCCATACTACTGACTAGGATGCCCAATTGGCATTAATGATGCAGCTAAGGTGGCATCGTAATCTCATCAATGAATGGTTGACTACCATGTGACACGTTCATATAGGCATCAGTTGGCAGGATGTTATTGGTTGAAGGCTATATAGGTGGACCAATGAGAGGGTGACACATGGAAAATGTAGAGCCCACCACATGCCCTCTCAAAGGTCGACTAAACTTTTATGTGGGGAGGCTAGGGTCAAACTTGCGACCTCACCCACAACAACACCAAGCTTTACTGCCACTCCAGCAAGTTGGTTCTTAACTAACATATCGACCAAGTAAAAGGTTATAATCGAGCTAAGCATCAACAACTTCAACTTCGATAGCTACAATTTTACGCTCTAGTTCTATGGGCAGATCATTAAGGATTCCATAAGGAAGAAAACCTCTTCCATTTAAGGCTTTCAATGTGGTAGGTGACTGATTTATGGTTGGAGAACCTAAAGCTTTCCAACAAGAAATCAACATAATAAACGTAGAAGCTCCTTCATCAACAACTATGTGAAATACTCATATGGTTTTAATAAAAGTGGAATCTGGAATGCTAGTCAATGAGGGTGTCTTGGGATATGACTCTCAATACCAGAGATAATTATATTAGAATCATGTGGATCAATAGACCCTATGGCTCGAAAATAAAACATTTCATTGTGTCGAGCATGTTTGTAGCACTTCCGGAGCTAACATTGCGGAAGGAGACATAGTCAATTCTTCAACAATTTCATAATTCTATGCAGCTCTAGCATATGGGTTGAAAGTTGATTTTCGAAGTACACCCTTGGGAGGTGGTCGAATCATCATGTCAAGATTTGGTTTCTTGATCCATAATGGTTCAGGAGGAGGAGGAGGAGGAATTGAACCGAAAAGTTGACTAGATGAACTAGCCTCGTTTCCATTGTTAACAAAACCCTTAGATCCATAATATTTTGATCTTGTAGATACCATAACTTGCTTCGAAGACATCATCATGATATCTTGTGATGTGGAAGAGGAATATGTGTTATGAGAAACCATTTCTCTATCTTGAGAAGGAAATGGATCCTTCAAAAAAGTGGGAGTTGGAGAACCATTAATGAATTTGGAAACCTTTGCTCGATGTGGGCATTCCTTCATATAATAATCCTCATTGCAAATAAAGAAAGGATGGCTAGGTTTACGTTTCTCGTTAGTAGATTCAGTTTTAGCGGTTTTCTCTTTTGAAGAAGAATTTTGTTTCGATTTACATTTCTTCTTCTTTTTATCTGAAATCGATTTGGACTTGTGAGTAGATGATTCTACAACATTAATTTCAAAAACGGCTTCCAGAGAAAGGCTTTCATATGATGAATATTATATGGCCAAAGTCTAAGTACTTTTAGAATTTTATTTTTCCCCTTAGACTGTTGGCTAACAGAACTTATGATACCATTAGTTGCATTAGATCCTGTAGGAGAAGTAACTATTGGATCACTTGTAGGGCACGGTAAATTTTGGATTTTCTTGTACAATGTGCGGGATTGAGTGTAGAATAAGTATAAATACTAGGCATGAGAAATTACTCAATCTTCTCTGAAAACACCTCCCTTAGCCGCATCCTCAGTAATAATAGGAAGAAGCGACTTCGTAAACCATTCAGCTAAAATATGATCTGGAATAAAAACTTTGACTAATTGATGTCTACATCTCCATTCATGGATATGATTGGAAATGTGAGTCGATTTTGATTTTTTTAAAGAATTCAATAGTTCAGTACGAGTATCATGACTCGGTAACTGAAAGTGGGCTAAAAACGTTGTTTCCAAGGAGTTTAAGTTATGGGAAGAGGGTGCAAGGTATCTCAACATACCATTTGGCTTCCAAACGGGTTTAATTTAGTTGGAAAAGGTAAAGGCAGATAGAATAATAAATTAAAGAATTTTATGCACACCAAAGATGATATGTCATCACATGTCTGGATTGGTCTTAAACCAATTTTCCTTCAAATTTGGCTATCACTCGATAACTTGGTAGGAGTCATCGGCCAATAAGGATAATAATAAATAGGATTGTTCATTAATAGGGATAAATCAGGTAAATATAGGGTTGGAATAAACATTAATTGTTGATTAGGGTATTGCGATAAAGTTTGATAATATTTCAGGCTAAGACCAACCCCTAGAGGAGGATACCCAAGATATCCTATAATAACTTGTGTAGTAGGAATTAGAAGTCCACTAGGGTAATTAGGGTGAACCATACTAGGTTGAGGTTTAACAGGCACTTGATAAGTATGACCAAGGTATGGTTGACTCTGGAAAGATTGAGCTTGACCCATTTGACCTAAGTAATATTTCCCCTATACAGGTCGAGTTTGAAATGGTTGACCTTAGACAAATTGACTTTGAATAGGTTGAATTTAAATAAATTGACCTTGAAAAGCTTGGTCTTGGAAAGTTTGACCTTGGAAAGGTGGACTTTGAAATTTTTTTCCTTGAAAAGGTGGCACCTGATAAGCTTGATCTTGAAAAGGTGGGCTTTGGAAAGCTTGACCTATAAAAGGTGTTTCCACATTTCCTATAGTGGGTTGTCCAATAGGAATTTGTGGAATAGAGTGGACTATAGGACTAGTTTGATAAGAAGAAACTTGAGGGATTACTTGAGTAGTTTGAGGAACAGATATTTGGGGGGTAACTAGAACAATCATTTGTGATACTCTTGGGATAGGTGTCTGAGGGGAACTTGGAACTGGCTACAAAATAGGTCTTTAAATAGGTGCTTTAGGTCCACTCTGAATAGGTTGTTGAATCAGTTACTGAGCAAGCGTTTTAGGAATAGGTTGTGCAGTATGATGGATAGGTTGATAAAGTGGAACTTATGGAACAACTGGACCAAACTGTAGAGTAAAACCTAGATTCCAAACAGTGTTCATCCTAGGGTAAGGAGTGCCAAGCAAAGATAGACTTACAACAAGTTTACCCAGACCATGCTAAGGTATCTGACCACAGGTTTTGGTGAAAGGTTGACCCCCAACCGTAGGAAAAGAACCAACAATAGGCTTTCCTCCAGGCGGAGGATAAGGTGGTGTCCCCCTAGGGGCATAATAAACACTAGTAGGGTTACTTGAGGGTTACTAGAGTTACCAAATACCATGTGAATTTGTTGGTCTGATGCCATAGGTGCTTCAGGCATGGATGTCATGCTCTAAAATGTAGATGGACGTAAACCAGATGACCAAGTAGAAGGTTGAGGAGAAGAAGCAGATCTTGAAAAAGTCCAGTACATCACTAGTATCCACGAGGAACTAATGGACCATACAATAGTGATTTTGGGGAGCTATTAAACATATGTTAATAAATGGGTTGGCTCCCAATAGGAATTTTTGACATAGTTCTCTCTTGTGAATAAAAAGGAATGTGCGGCAAGATAAATTATTACCTAAAAAGGCTAAACTGTTAGAATACCAAGGGTAAGGTTGGAAAGGAGAGAAAGGAACTCTTCGGTCAAAAGATTCACTACCAATAAATGAAGTATGAGGTGTTTCTGCCTATTCGTTTCTAGTAACATCTTCAATTCTAATTAACCTAGGAGGGAGTTTAGTCGTAATTATTAGATTCCTTCGAGGTGAAGGTGGCTCAGGAGTAGAAGCTAAAGAAGCTGAAGGTAATTTAGGTTGAGAAACTTCAGACTCAGGTTGTTCTACTTCTGGTCCAGTTAGTTCAATGTATGAAAATTCACTAGTATCAAATTCAGGTTGAACTACTTCGGTAATCTCTGAACCAGAATGAACGAAGCCTGATTCTACTTCTTGCGTTGGATTCACTTTGGTTTGTACTATCTAATATTGTAAAATTGTCGATGTTTTGGGTTCTTATGAGGTTTTAGATGTTGTTGTCTTTGACCATTCAATTTTTATGTTTTCCAATTGACTAGGTATTTATTCAGTAGGTTTACCTTACATTCTACGTGATTGCCTTGGTGATTTGGCTGGGATGAAAATTTATCACAAAATCAAATATATTCACAATCTAATCCTAAGGTCTCTAAAAAGTAAAAACAAACAATTAGCACATGCTAAAAAATCTAAGGATTCAAACCATGCAAACAATCTTTTCACACCAAGTGCACTAGTTGGTGATGAAATACAATGTTGCAGAGATCAAATTGAAAAGTGGTTATAGATAGAGTGGGTGGAACTAGTTACGTTGAAAACCTACTTAATGTACATGATTTGGTGTAAGTAAACTTCATTTATTCCATCTCGAATGAAGAGTACCCTCCAGAAATTTCCAAGTGAGTCTAGCCAACGTTTTTTCTAGGTACAATAGAGACTTCCCCTCTATCATCACCTCAGGTAAAAGCCCTAAGAATATGGTCACTATGGTTACCACTGGAAACAATTCAACCTAGGGGGGTGGTCATAGATCATACATACAAGAAAGGGCTGAGTAACAAAGCTCAATCCCCTTAAAAGTTCCTCAACATGGTGAAACTGAGGTGTACTTTCAAGAGACTCACAAGTACTTTTTAGCACCATTTTTTATACGTGTAAATCGCTCTACCATAGCCAATAAAGTGGGGTTGATCACTTCATTGGGTCTGATATGATATTATTCTTGACTCCTTTGTAAGGGGGGATTCCCAGAGAAAAATTGCAGTAAATGGATTTTTCTCTCTATCACAAGATTTTATTGTTTGTTTCCAGCTTTGGAAAGTTTACTCACTTCCTTATTCTGAAGACCTATGACCTAATCTACTGTAGGTGGAAAAGAGCCCTAAAAATAAAAAATTTCTAGGTTGATTTTATTAGCACTGATTTTAAGGTTTGTTATTTACTCAAAGGTGATGGATGTGAAACTAATGAAACTATGACTTGATGCAAATCCTAATCCAATAGAAAATGAAAATGTTATCTTTTTCTTTCAATGAAAAATCTATCTAAAGTAAGGAGAGATCCTTTCACTTTTTCAACTAAAACATAATTATTTACTCAAAGGTGATGGATGTGAAACTAATGAAATTATGACTTGATGCAAATCCTAATGCACTAAAAAATGAGAACGTCATATTTTTGTTTTAATGAAAAATCTATCTAAAGTAAGGAGAGAATATTTCAATTTTTCATCGAAAATATAAACAAAAACTCTAACCTCCACTATATTCGTTTTCCTAAAATGCAATTATCCAATTTCGAATTACCCAAATATTGAAAAATAACTTCAAATTTTCATTTTTCCCATTAACAAAAAAAATCAAGAAAGTTCCTTTTTCATACAATCGCTTCAAAAATTCGGAAAATGCAACAAGAAACCAATAATTGCTAAAAATGAATATTCCCTAAATGAATGTTATGAGTTCACTTGCAGTAAAAAATACAGTTCATGAACACTTCAACATATAGAAAGAAAAATGGCTTTTCATTTCGAAACAAGCATAGGAAGTATTTTCATAAATAATACCTAAACTTGTAAATCATTTATTTTGATGCTCAAAATAAACTTTTGCAAAAGATAAAATTAGACTCAAAACTTGATCTAATCGAAAAAATAAAGATACACAATCAACACAATAGGACCAACAAATCTCTCTTTTGATAGATCGACCATTCATCAAACGAGACTCTACCCAAATTTGCAAAAACATGACAATCACAAGCAAAACCCAATATAACACTCAGTGAGACTGACAAACATCACAGGAGGTTCAAACAAGTGTAAAACAACAAGAAAGATGAAAAAGTTTTGATTTAAAGAGGACATAAATGATTTTTTTAAAGATTCCATGTATGTGCGCAGGATTTGGAGTAAAGTGTTAGCCTCCTGCTGTAGCAGGTTACTCATTTTTCATGATTGACATTTTTATAGGCCAAATATGTCATACTTTGCATGTTGCAATGCTCCATATTTACTAAACAGTCACCAAGGAAAGAGTGTTACTCAAAGTTCATCTTGCATTCCAATTTTGAAGAGTCATTCCAATTTTGTATAATTTTCAGCTAAAGGGAGGTCCAAACAGCTTAATCTTGGTCTCCCTAGGTTTCAATTTCTTGTTTTAGAATATAGAGAATGAAAATCTGTCCAAACAGCTTAAACTTGGCAGATTCTTAGATAGGTAGAGAATCAAAGGAGCCCAACTGCTTAATATGGGCCCTTGGAAGAAATAAGGGTAGTTTGTAGATAGGAAGGCATAAAAAGAAAAATTGAAATGTTGGGTCTGCAAGTCTAAATGCACTCAAACCAGAAGAAGAAAAAATTTTAGGTAAGTAGGTTGGGTAAGTAGTTTTGAGGTTGCAGAATCTTGATTTATGTCCATTGCCATGTTTTAAAGTATCATCTCTACTCAGGTCACAGTCATCAAGCATTTTTCATATGAAGGAGCTCAAACCAAGCATAACTAACTTCCATTTCTCCATCTTCCCCAAATCATTAACTAATTTCCCCAAAAAGAGGTCAAGATCTGCTTGATATCTCTTAGTTTCATCATTTTCCATGTCATTAGCCTGGGTGAAGATCTGCTTCACTCAAAGAGGATCCATACTTTCTCTATAAGGTTATATCTCCCCTTTGAAGCCTAAGATCTCTGAAACTTAGCGTTTTCTTGTCATCTCCATGTTAACTACTGACACTATTATTTAACTCCCTATATTTTCCCCATCCCCCTACTAAAACTATGTAGAAAATCCCCTTATGTAAATATCCCCCCCTGGTTGAAATATAGCCATAAATACTTCTCTGGGAATTACTAAGTCACCTGGACTTTAGTAAGAACCCTCCTTCTGCATAAATTTCCATTCCCAAGTGTCTGGACCCCTTCCAAACACTAAGAAAATCCTTTCCAAATGCTAAACCCCCCCCGCGCAGTCTTATGTGAAAACTATTAATGCTTGTTTGATAAATTTCCACCGCGCAAAACACATTTTACCCATTTTTCTAAAGTTTAAAACCCACAGCGCCGCGAAAAAATAAACCTTTAACGTGCACGCACTTTTACTAAACCCCGCACATCTGCCTTTCTTGTCCACCGTCGGATCGCCTCCCCCAGATCTGACAACCCTTGTTCACATCGCGCGCCCGATTGTGGTGGTAGGTTACCACCCGACGTCCGACGGTTTTACCGTCGTACACCGGGACAAGTGTTGACCTCCCATTGCATCGGGCCGCCCCTGACAAAAACCACCTCCGTACCAAAGGCAGTGTGATGCACAGGCAAAACTGCCCTCCCCTCACGTAACAGGAGCGCCACCTCACCCTACCACATCGCCTCCACATCACCTCACCCAGCCTGCGCCCGGCCCACGTCACCCTGCCACATCACACCGCCGTACTGCCACATCACCTCGATGATGTCAGCATGCTGACGTCATACCCATACCAAAGGACCCCATTGCTGACATCAGCATGCTGACGTCATCCGCCGTACTGCTGACGTCATGTTGACATCAGTAGCCAAAAAACCGAAAATTCGCGCAAGCGTAAAGGTCGAGCTTCGGAGCTCCGGAATGAGAAACGGAGGCAGTTTTTGATGCGCGATTAGCGTGAAGCTAATTGCACATCGCTACTGGAAATAGGCCATATTGGGGAATCTTTAGGGAATCTTTTGATTCCTTGACCTGTTTTGCACCGAAAAAGCCCAAAATTGCTCGATTTTGCCAAATTAAACCGATTTGAAGATAGAGAGAGACCAGAGACAGAGATTAAAGAGTATCAGATCAAATTTGCAGACAAGAAGCACGTCAAAGAGTATCAGGAAGTGGCAAAGACCATCAATGTAGCAGAAAAGTGTATCAGAGGAGATTTTCTCAGGGCTCGAGGCAAATCCAACATTAAAACGAAAGCTCTAAAAGTCAGGAAGCAATCGAAGACGCATTGAAGGCTCACCAGCACAAATGACTGCACATTAAACTCACTAAAGATCAGTGGACCAGAACTCAATGCACAATTATGACAGAACCACTGCACCAAGCCACACAGGACACCTCATCAACTCAACTTGATTCAGTTGCCTCTAGCGCAGCCCAAAGGATTTACTTGCATTTAATTCCAGCAATGATTAGATTTTAGAAAAGCTTTTTGCCAGACCTGTTTAGGTCAGTTGTAATAAATGACTTCAGATATTTTGCTTATATATACCACCCTGAAAAATGGAGTAGGGGTTGGTTGGTTGGTTGTTTTGTTCATCAGTAGTTTGATCTTTGTTATTTCGATCCTTTCTCTCAAGTGGAGACTCGCACTGTAATTGTGATGCTTCTATAACCAAAGATTGCTGAAAGCATGGATTCTGTAATTGTCTGTTGTGTTTAACTGGCCGAGGAGTGATTGTGGAATTCCTGTGCTTCGACATGTTTCAATAAGGGCTTCTTAACTCTGTTAGTTTTATTCATGTGTGTTTTATCAGAAATCTGGCTTTCTAAATTGCAGAAAAAAATAATAGCTTAGGATTTGCTTAATTGCACCTTAGGCTCAATTTCTGCGATTTTCCATGTTTTCGTCAGGAATAGTTATGAACATGCATACTTAAATGATCTTTTTTACGTTGTTTCTTTCACTTATGAATGATAATTTAGGAATTCTTAACTGCTCCTAGATAACCGTTCTTTCACTTCTCCTCTCTTTCAGTTTTGATGAAAGATTCTTAATTGCCTTTTGTCTCTGACCATCATTCCATCCTTCAGCAAATTGATCATTGTCTCATGTGTGGCTACCTCGCTCCACAAGCCTCGTGTGACCAAGAAAATGCACCAGCAAGCTTTAATCCATGACTCCATGCCCAATGGTTTGAAACTTATCACGCTTTACCTTACCTCTCTGCTTGGAATTTCTACCTAGCATACCCCTTCCATCCAAACAAAACAACAAAACCGTACCCAACAACTAGCCTAAAATCATCATCAACAAAGTTAAATCATTAAGAGAGAGCCCTCTCTGATTGCAGGTGGGCTAGAACCTTCAATCCAAAGATTGGTTTGTGGTTACCTCGGTCGTATCCCAACCTGAGTGATAACACTCCCTACTTTACTTTTATCAACTCGATGGTTCGTAACAAACTTAGAAGTGACGGTGCTATATGCACAAGTACTAGCTCTTACTGCAGGATGCCACTTGGTCAACTAGCACAAGTTTGCTAGGAGCTTAAGCCAACTTCTATGAATTCTTAGAAGAAGATTTTAACTATGATGGATGAAAGCTAACTCAAGAGAGGCTGGTCTACTTGCAGAAAGAAGATGAAAGCTGAAAGGAAATGCAAACCCTAGCAAACCCTAGTTTTACCGACTAACCCTACTTGTGCAAGAAAATAGATGAAAGATGTTGGAATGGATTACATTGACTCTTGAAAAGGTAAGATGCATGTGGTTAAGCTACTTCTGAAGGAAATGATGGAAAAAAATCATCTTTTTGTATTTTTGAGTAATTTTGCAGAATTATTATGCATGTGCTTTAACTATTTTTGACTGTGAAAAGGTTTATTAGTGAAAGGAAATGGAGTGGGTGCTTGCAGGAGGTTGGGAAGGTGAGAAGAGGACCTAAGGGGTCCCTAGCACCCTTCTAGAGAATTCCATAGTGGTCATATCTCAAAAAACTACTCGTGTGAACTTCTATAGGAAGTTTGTAGGGGTTCTATAGGAAGTTCTACAGGCACATGCCAAAAGTGGTTTTTAGAGGATTGATGGTGGAAAAATGGTGGGAAAATGGAAGCAAAGGATGGATAAGGATATTAAGGGGTATAGAATTTGGTAGATGAAGCTTAGGAGTGAAGAAGATGGTTGGAGTTGCTCAAAGGTGAAGGAAGCAATTTTGCACAAAAACATAGAAATTAGGGTTGTTTGGGAAAGTGTGGCAAACGAGTGAGGAAAACCTTTAGAAAGAGGCTAGAATAGGTTGCATGGTGAAGGAAGGATAGGCTGGAGTGTCTTACAAGTGCTCTGCACACTTCTATTCAAAATTGATCCAAGCAAGACTAAAAAAACAGAGATTTATCTATTTTGACCTAGTATGACCTAAAAACCAAAAGCATGATGAATATAAATTTATAGACAGGAAATCATGCAAGAAAGATATGGAAACTAAGGAAGAACATATCTAAACATGAAAACACAACTGATATCAACTTTTCCAACTTAAAATCTAACACTAGCAATTGCATTGGAAGGCAAAAACAGTGTTTTTGTGGTAGCAAGTGTGGCTTGGTCTTAGTTCATGGTCCCAAGGAGGGAGAAATGAGATCAAGGAATGCCTGATAGTATTTTTGTTGATCTTTTCTATTACCAAACTATCAAATCAATCTGAAGCATGAAAAATTATCTTAATCATAAAAAACAACCTAAGTAACAAAGCAAGATTTTAACCTAAATAACATAAATTATTCTATGAATGCAAGAAAACACATAAAAGTACACAAAGGAGATAATGGCACTTGGGTTGGGCCCAACCCCAAGAGCTACAGCCTCCTAAGAAAGCTCAGAGCTAGTGCAAAGTGAGATTCATCTTCATTAATCAAATAATAACCATTACATCACAAAAACTATGTGTAAGAAGAACTCGAAAATGTGCTGGTACAGGGCTGCACTAAAGTGAAAAAATAAACTATTAATTGGCTAAACTACTAAGGCTTGAAGCCTTCCTATTTATGCAAACAAGGACTCCCAACAATCCTCCTTTACTTTAGGAGCTTGGCTGCCCAAAACTGCAGTTAATTAGCCACTTCATTAGACTTGCTTGGCTGCCCCTTGAAATCATCTTTGGTGGGCTATTGAACTCCAAGTTGATGGTGGAGAACTCAAGGAAGGGGTCATTTAGTGCAGGAGACACCCGTCCTATAAATCCTCAGCCTTGTTCCTTTGTATTTGGTTGCCAATTTGCTCATAAATGCCTGATCTTGGTCCAAAAAATGTCCAAAAATCTACAATAAACATGTATTAGACTTTGTGGTCAAGTGACTATTCCCATTCACTCAATTAACGTAAATATATTTAAAAGCATGTATAAAACTATGAAGAATGGTGGATTAAACAAGAATAATAGGCAAAATGAGCACATAAAGTTACCCATTTCTGGGGCTTATCATCACCCCCCTACTGAATGGGTTTCTCATCCTCTGAGCAACTAATCCAGCTCTTCATCCTTGATGGCCTTAACTGCTTCCTTGACATCCCATGCTTCTGAGGTGATGTCCTCTTCTATGTCATGAAACCCTACCTTTCTTTCTACTTACTTCCATTGCCTGTGTTCTTCTTCTTCCTTATACTCCTAAAAGTAATGGAGGACTCAACTTTAGGCCAGTCCAGTTGGCCTTCAGGTTTTGCATTGTCTGTTTATAAAGGGGAACTCTTGCCAAAGCCTCTCTCATTCTAGTTGGGGAGTGATACTCCCTGATCTTCAAGCTATAAGACAATGTATTCCATCTCCTCATACAGGCATGAAGATAATCATCCCCAAAATGTCTTTCCATGTCCTCAAAGTGGGTGATGGCTTACGCTTGCCTTTCGACATAATCTGGGAGAGCTTGGCAATTGTTGGCAAGGTTTTGGTGAGCATATACTAGGGCTGAGGGGTCTTTTGGTTCTGCCCTGATTGGCAGGGGCTCATTTAGTTCTTTGGCCATGATTTGTTGAACTTCCACTGCCCTTTTTTCCTCATTGATCATCCACAAAGCCATAGCCATGAGTTGTACATCTCCCAATGTGGCATTGGGGTCCCAAAAGTTCATATCTAGTAGTGCCATATTATGCAAATAAAACTCTGTTAATTTGGCCTTATCCTCAGCCGGACTAGTGTCACATAGATGCATAAATTGACCATAATGTTGGAAAGGGATGGTGCCCCTTTGGGCCAATGTTTTGATTTGAAATTGAAACCATTGGTCTTTAAGATACAATGCATAAGATTTGGCCAGTTTTCTGAATTACAAGGCTTCCATTGCCCAACTGGCCATGCAGGCCATCTGGGCTTCTCTTTCCTGTAGCTGGTGTTTTAGCAGTAGTATTCCAATTGTTGTCTGAGACTCCCTCTCCTATTGTTGCTTTATCAATATTTCCATATTAGGCTGTGCCTCTTTCCTTGGCTATTGTTCCTGTGCTATTTCCTATCCTACCAGGGGACCTTCCTTCAGTTGCTGTTCTTCAGAAGTTTTTGGCATGTCTGCCTTTTGAGCTTGTTGTTGCTGTAACTACGTTTTCAGCAGTGCATTTTCCTCCTGCAGCTGGGCTCTTTTACTACTTTCAGTGTACCTCACCATGGCCAACTCTTTTCTCAATTCTTTCAGCTGTTCCTCCAGGTGGCCTATGTCTGCAACTCCCTTGGATGTAGCATTTCTCATCCAAGTCTGTGTCCTAACCCATTCCTGTTCCAATGCAAAGAAAAGTGGTACAACAAACTTTTGTGGGATGATCTTCCCACTGTCTAACAAGTTGTAATATGAGCCCAAACTAGGTTGAGGGCTTGGTTTAGGTATCTCCTCGATCTTGTCTTCTTCTTATGATTGTTTTTCTACCTCCGCTTCCAATTTTTCGGTCTCCTTTAACTTGGACAACGTTTCCTATAGAGAAGTATCAGCTTCCTATATAACTGTTTTGGTGTCCATCAATTTGATTTTCTCCCTCCAGGTGGAAGTCTTGGGACTTCCTCTTTCATAAGTGATAGATATCTTGGAGGGAGATTCCTCCTTCTATTCATTAGGTGCATCTATGATTATGATAGGTTCCTTTGATGAAGGCTGGGACATGCCCACCTTTATTTGGGTGCTCTTTCTAGCTTTAAAGTACATGGAGGTTTGCCTTTTTATCTTTCCTTTTTGTTTTGTAGGTGTGCTTAATGCAACAAGCACAGCTATTTCTTCCCTTGCCAACGTCTTAGGGGATTACTCTTTCCGCTGTTCTTTTCCTTCACTTCCTTTAGAAATATCTGTGTCCACTGTTTCTACCTGTGTTACTGATATCTCATGGTGTGTCGTTTCCTTCGCTTGCTGGGTTCCTACTTTGGCTGTGGCAGCCTTATTTTGGGTTTCGTTGGCCTTTTCTTTCCAATCGGTGTCCTTTTTCCCTTCGTTGTTTTTCTATTGTCTCTTTCTCTGTTTTAGGATCAGCAGTCTTATCAAATTCTCCCTTTTCTTTTTTTTATTCCTCTGTTTTTCCCTCTGCTTGAATGTCTTGTGCTCCCTTATTATTTTTCTTCTCAATTTCTTCAGTTTGCTCCCCCTCATCACTGTTGGATGGGGTGATGTTCTTAGCCAAAGTTCTAATGTCATCATCCCTGGACATATTTCTGAAGATTTCCCAAGCTATGGGGATAGTATAGGTGTGTAAAGCATATTCCAGTAACAGTTTGATGAACCCATGGTGAGCCAAATTTTTTGGGATCCCTGCATTTAGCTTTGTACCACATTCAATTAAAGACTGAAGGAGGAAATATGGGATGCTTAGTTTTCTAGCTACAGACAGGTCTATCCCATACCTCAATTCATGCAAGAACCTGACATGATATCCGTAAATGATGCTGAACCTCCCTTCACATGTGATATACTTCATTATATGATACTCGCTTCACTCTAGAGAGGAGGAAAGCTTGTCCTTCTAACCCCTCTTTTATCTTCTACAGGATGCTCCTCGGGTAGAAAAAATGATTTCTTAGCAACTTGTCCTAGTGATTTCTCCTCTTTCCTCCAAGAAAGCCCCAATGGTAGATCAGTAATTCTACTGATGAAATTAGGGGTAAGTTCTAGGGTCAAACCCCTAAAACTAACCATGGCACGTGTCTTCAAATGTGGTCACAGGGACATCGAAAACTCTTCAATCACCTCCTCATCATAACCGTGAATTCTGTCAAAGAAGGATATCCAGTTTGCCCTGGTGAAAAGGTCCACCACCTCAGGGTGCTCATACAATTTTCTAGAGTTTAAGGGATCTTTCCTTATGAATCCTCCTAGCATGGTGTTGAGTGTTTTTTGGTGGTTTAACCAGAAAAGTAAATGCTCAGGTGGAAGAAGAAAAACAGTCAATCACTGAAACAGAGGATAGCTGAATTTGGTTTTTTCTGAGCCCAAGAAGGAGTTTCTTGTGTGCTACTTCACAACATCAACTGGAAATAATTCCCTTCATTTAAACTGCTGTCACCCTGAATTTAACTTTCTGTTTTTGAAAAGAAAGAATTTTTCTAAAGAACAGAGGATAAGGACACAGGTTCTTTTCTCAGCACGTAGATATTTATGCACATTAGTTTTTTCGCACACACACACACACAAGTTGGTCTTTAATACTGCATGGATCTTCCTTATAGGAGAATTTGAAAAAGGATGAGGAAATTTTAGATGCAGAGAGAAAAAGAAACTATGTAGACTCAGGGAAATATGCAGGCAGGCTTTCACTTTTTTTATGCACAGGCAGACTTTCACTGTCTTTTTCAATCTACTGCCATGTTCAATTCACCACCTTACCTAAACAAATCATGCACAGAGAATTTTTCCTAAGCCTACCTTGTTTTGAGCTTGAATTTCGATGAAAATCCTGGGTTACCTTTCTGCAGAGTTGTTCTCTGCATTTCCTGTAGAACCCTTCTTGTAGAAATCTCTTGGTTCCTATAGAACGAAACTGTGCTTCTTGTAGAGCCCGATAGGCGGGAGATTTTCAAAAAACAGGTAGAAAACTGGTGGAGGATTACTAGTTAGCTGCTCTAGAAGTAGTAGATGTGTACTCCAGTCGAGAATGTCATGAGTGTAGAATGAACAAAGGATGGTGAATGTTTCAACTAAGCTGTCTGTTAACAGTGGGCATTATTCGTGGTGAGAGGATGAGGTGGCTAGACTGGACCATTGATCCTATCTCACAGCCATAATTTTTTTACATGCCGTCTGACCACCATCACCTCCCTTTCTCCCTTTATCTGCCACCACCACTACTAGTCCTGAAGATTTCTTCCTGAATGTACATTCCACACATGTTGGCTACGTATCTAATTGGCAGTTTTGAATTTTAACGGGGCTCGTTTGGATTCCACAAGGATGTGTAACTGGCTGAGGGTGGCCAGTTGACTGGCCACTAATTCCACTCAATTCTAACCATTCCCATAGTCATGTAGCCTTGAAATATAATTTATACAATTGAATAATAGGTTTAAGGACTTACCTATGCAGTCGCGATCGTGTTATGCATATTTCGGATTTTGGAACCCATTTCTTCATTGTTGTTGCTGCTTGCGCACTGAATGCTTGGCCTCAGGCTCTTGCTAATGTTCACACATTCAATTAGAGCTCCATGCATGTTTCATATGTCATACTTTACTGTCCTTGTCTCTGGAGTATGTCTTTTAGAGGGATCAACTGCTACAGGAACCCTGTAGTATTTCCTGTAGCTGCTTCTCCTCCTGGAATGCAAGCTATAATGAGCAGGGCTACAACTGCTGATGAGGGTCTTTAATTATAAGGAGTCTATATGGATGGTATTACCTATGGTGAGTGAAAAACTACTGCTTTCATTTGTCATTAAAAAATTTTGTTGCTAGCATGAAGGAAATAGGATTTATGTGTGTGACTGTGCAGGGACATAAGAATGAGTGCAATGGAGGTGTATAGAGATGGAAAAAGGGCGACATGTGGTGATGGATGGAAGTAAAGATGTTTATAGGTCTCATAGATATATTCCCAACCTTCGGGTCCTCTTCTGAGATCGATTTTGGATTTTCTATAGATTTTACAAGATCCTCCTATAGAAGATACGAAGTTTCCTATAGGAGGTGAAATTTCAGACCGAATGAGGCTAAATCTTGGGAAAGGGTAATGGTCATGGATGAATGGATTGTGAGGGATGCCTGCAGCCTGGTTATGGCCTATTTCTTTTTCTTGTGTGATTCTCCTAAAACCTGTAATGACCTTCCTGCAACCTGCAATTTATTCAACAGAAATTAGGTTCATTTTTTCTTCTTTTCCTTCTTTTTCCTTTTCTTTTTTTTTTTCTTTTTTATTTTGTTTGAGATATTTGGGGCACCTCCAGGAGATTTTCACCCTCACTGTCTGTCCTAGGTGCCTCCAAGCAGTTTTCACCCAAGGATCTTTTATTCCTTTTTTTCTTTTTTCTGTGTTTTTTTTGCTCATGGTGTGGGTGGAGTGGAGATAGGGACCTGCTCCACTACCAACACTAATTTACCCAGAGTTTCAATGAACTCTTGCTTAAAAAGGGGCTTCCTGTAGATTTTCAATGGATGCCCATTGACGAGCATGGGGATGCCTTCTTCATAAATGGTCTTAATAAGGACTGAACCATTTTCATTGCATTTCTCCACTGTATATGGTCCCAACCATCTTGTCCTTAGCTTTCTCTTGAAATCCTTGTATCTTGAATCATATAATAGCACCCAATCTCCTGGCTCAAATTGATTTTCTTGGAGGTGTCAGTCATGCCATATATTTCATTGAAGTTGGACTACCTCTGAGTGGAGAAGGGCTTGCATCCTCTGTTCATCTAATCCATTCAGCTGAAATAATCTTTCTTGTTGTGCATGTCTGAGATCTAGGTCCAACTAAGTTGCCAACCTCAATGTGTTATATTCAAATTCTACGGACAAGAACACCTTCTTCCCGTAGATAAGCTCATAGGGTGTGAACCCTGTTGTAGTTTTCCAAGTAGTGTTATAGGCCCAGGTGGCCTCAACCAAATGATCTGCCCAATCTTTCCTGTTGCTGCTCACTACCTTAGTCAAAATCCCTTCCAAAGCCATATTAGTAACTTCCACCTGTCCATTTGCTTGCAGATGATAAGGGGTGGAAGTTTTGTGCTTAATCTTGTGATGAGTGAGCAGGTCTTCAATCAGGTTAGAGGTGAACTGACTTCCTTGATTTGTGACTAATTCTCTTAGGTAGCCAAACTTGTAGAAGATATTTTCCCTGAAGAACTCAGCTACTTTTTCCTCTATTGCTACTTTGATTTCCTTTGACTCTACACACTTTTTTAGGTAGTCCATGCATAAAATAATGTAGGACTTATGTTTTAAAGGAGGGTTGATAGGACCCACAAAGTCCATGCCCCACTTTTCAAATGGCTTGAAAGTCACCTGAGGCTACAAGGGCATCTCATTCTTTGGAGTAGGTTTCCCCATCCTTTGACATCTGTCACATTGGTTGATGTATCTTCTGACATCTTGATGAAGAGTGGGCCAATAGTAACCTGTCTGTAGAATTTTTAAGGCGATTCTTTTTGCTGCAAAGTGGCCTCCACAGGGCCCATCATGACAGGTTAGGAGGATGTAAAAAATTCCTCCTCCCTGACATACTTCCTCAAAATTTGATCTGGCCTAAGTTTAAAAAGATTGCCCCCAATCCAAGTTAATGGAGCACTTTTCCTCATGATCTTGCTCTTCTCTTTGGAGGACAAGTATGGCGGGAACTGAGTTGAAACTAAATAATTTGCTATTTCAGCAAACCATGGAGAGAGTACTGAAATAGTAAACAGGTGTTCATCTGGAATTTGATCATCCAACATCCCTTCTTCACCTGCAGGCAAATCTAGTCTAGACAGAAAATTAGCAACGAAATTTCCCTTACCTAGCTTATCAACAATGGTCAAATCAAATTGCTGCAACAAAAGTAACCATCTAAGGATACGAGCGTTTACATCAGGTTTGTTCATCAAACACCTAATTGTAGCATGATCAGTATGCACAAATGTTTGATAGCTAATGATGTAGTGTCTGAACTTGTTGAGGTAATAGACTACAGCCAGGAGGTCTTTCTCGGTTACAGTATAGTTTAATTCTGCCTTGCACAGGTTTTTACTGACAAAATATATGGCATATGGTAGCTTCTCTTCAAATTGTCCTAAGGCTGATCCTATGGCTTTTTTCGAGGCATTTGTGTGAATATGGAAAGGTAGGACCCAGTTTGGACCTCTCAAGATTGGGGCAGTTATCAGCTTACCTTTCAAACCATCTAGGGCCTCTTGACAGTTGTTAGTCCATATGAACTCAACATCTTTTCCCAAAAGACCAAACAATGGAGAGACTAGCTTACTGAAATCTTTAATAAATCTTCTATAATATCTTACTAAGCCTAGAAAAATCCAAACATCTCTTAATCTTTGAGGAGGCATGACCCTTTGGATAAGATCAATTTTGTTAGGATCCACCTATAAACCTTGCTGAGAAATTGTATGACCTAGCATGGTCCCTTTAGTCATCAGGAATTCACATTTATCAGGACTAAGGGACAGGTTCATTTCAATACACATGGCTAAAACTTTTCTCAGGTTAGTCGGAGCATCTTGGAAGTTAGAACCATAAGGGGTAAAGTCATCCATATAGATTTCCATTGAATCATGAACCAGCTCAGCGAATATACTTAGTACCACTCTCTGGAAGGTGGCAAGAGCATTGCATAACACACAGGGAAGGACCCTATAGGCAAAGGTATGCCATGGACAAGTGAAAGTGGTCTTATCTTGGTCTTCTGGGCTGATTTGGATCTGATTATACCCGTTGAATCCATCTAGGAAGGAAAAGAACTTCTTCCCTACCAGGCCATATAACACGATCTATGAAAGGCAAAGGGAAATGGTCCTTTTTGGTAGCTTTGTTAAGTTCTCGATAGTCTACACAGATTCTCCACTTCTTATTTTTCTTGGGCACAAGCACCAAAGGAGAAACCCACTCACTGTTAGAGATGGGGTAGATGAACTTTCATCCAACAACTTTTGCAGTTATTCTTTGACAATGTCCTTAAGGGCCGGATTCATCCTCCTCTAAGGCTGCCTGACTAGTTTACAATCCTCTTTAATGTAAATGTGATGGGTACAGATTGAAGGGTGGACTCCTTTCATTTCCTTATAGCTCCAATCAAAAGCATCCAAATGGCTATTTAATAAGCTATACATCTCTTTCTCCTGAGAGGGGGATAGGGATGAGTTGATCTTCAAGGTTCTTTTAGGGCCAAATTCCACATTCTTAACTCGGAGAGAGGTTGGATCATCCACACAGAGATCCGCTAGAGCACTGGCTTGGGTTTCTTCTACCAACTGTTTTAATGGTAGCACACTGGGAGGTGGATTTTGAATTAAATTCACAATAATATCATCCTCAGTTTGATGGCCTCCCCTGCTGGATTCCACTATGCACAACGATGTAGAGTAGACTTCATTCTCATCTCCCTCCTCCAAACAGAGAGGTAAGTCATGTTCTAACAGAGGTCGGGCAAGAGGGTATAGGACTAGCTGTTTGGACATATGCCCATTCTTAATGGTCATGCTCCCAGCTCAACAATTGATGTAAGCATCTGCAGTAGCTAACCAAGGCCTTCCCAAGATGAGGGGGTACCTCGTGAGTTTTTCCTTTGGCTGAAGGACCAAGAAGTCAACAGGGTACTCCCAAGAATCAATGGAGACCATGACATCTTCCATAATCCCCTCGGGAGTCACCGTGGAGCGGTCTGCCAACTGCAGCATTATTGAGGTGTTTCTTAGGGAACTCTGCAGGTTGAGTTTGAGCATAGTGTCCTTGGTCATTACGTTAATGGCAACCCCTAGATCAATTAATGTGTGGGGGATAGGGGTGATTTTAGGGGCGAATATTCGCCCTTTGCCGAAATTAAGGGGTTTTAAATTTTTAGTGGGCGAATATTTTGTATCATAGTACATTTTTACAAATCACCTCAAATAGCCCACCTTATTTTAAGGGAGAGGGTAAAAAAGGTAAATTTAGCCCTTGAAATTAGGAGTACAACCTTCCATTCCCCATTTTCAAGAATAGGTTTTATTTAAGTGAATCCTATGGGCCAAAGGCCCAAATACCATATTTATAAAAGAGGTATGGTAAATTAATAAAAATATAAATAAATGAGAGGTATGGTAAATAAATAAAGCATTTTTTATATTTACTCAATAAGTCACCTTATATACATGCAAGGGTGTAAACAAATAAAAATATAAGTGGAGGTATGGTAAATAAATAAAACGTCTTTTTATACTTACTCAAAAAGTATGGTAAATAAATAAAAATATAAATAAACTAAACGCATGGTAAATAAATAAAACCTCTTTTTATATTTAGTCCATAACCTTCGTTCTATTTATGAAGGCTCAAGAAATAGGTTTTATTTAAGTGAATCCTATGGGCCAAATACCATATTTGTAAAAGAGGTATGGTAAATTAATAAAAATATAAATAAACCCTAGGTATGGTAAACAAATAAAACATTTTTTTATATTTACTCCATAAGTCACCTTATATTTAGGAACACTCAAAAAATGGGTTATATTTAGGTGAAGCCTATGGGAAAAATACTATGGGACAAATACCATGGACTAGATTGTTATTAATACCATGCAAAAAACCATTATTAACCC